>JAUFNR010000055.1:155000-210366 GCA_031216915.1 Pictodentalium vernedei
CAAGCTCCTATACTGCTTCTGGTAGTTTTACCGTCGGCTTCCATCTTGTTTTCAACTATCTTTCCTATGATTTACCTCTGTTTTTGTCTTTCAATACCAGTAATAGAATATGTACCAATAACTAATACACAATTTTCTGCAACAACAACGTTCACAACACAAATAAAGACAAAGTGAGCGTGGGCTCAAGAGAAATACAACACCCCCTTTTCCCGTCAGCCATATGAATGTGATGTATTTCCTCCCCAGTAAGATGCATATCAAATTTGGTTGCAATCAATTCACCCAAACTCAAGTTAAAATTCGGACAATACAAAAAATATGTTTCCTAAGTCGTAAAAGGACCATAACTCTGGTGAAAATAAACGGACCATGTCCACTTTCAAACATAACCTGCATTACCTCCCAAGTAAGCCTTATACCAAATTTAGTTACGATCAATTCACCCAAACTGAAATTAGGTTAAAATTTGGACGCCAAAGTGTTTTAGACGGACGGTCGGACGAACAGACGGACGGACGGACGGACCTACAGACGGACTGATGGACGGACAGACAGACAGATAACCTCATAACATAATACGTCCGTCTAAAAATGACGGGCGTATAAAAAACAATCGTGTGACCAAACAGTATAGTCATTCATAATCAGCTAACATGTCAAACTTCTTTTTTAATTATATTATTTCGGCCAAATTGATCAAAAATTGAAACAAGTACACATACGAATTTAGTGACTTCTGTTGTGTTAACCCTTTACCTAACATGAAAAGCAGACGACACTTGCAAAAAAAATTCTTGAATAATTAATTTTTTTCATTTTTTGTCTCAAAAACATAGGTTATGACCCCTCGTTGGAACGAGCTCGACGAGCTCGTTCCAACGAGGGGTCATAACCTATGTTTTTGAGACAAAAAAATGAAAATATTTTGAAAATTAATTGGCGATTTTTGAGAATAGCGCTGGCCGGTTTTGGCCGTTACGTTGGGTAAAGGGTTAACTGAAAAAAACAGATGACTTGTTGATCTACACAGTTCATGGTTACAGGGTTGATATTTCGATAAGAATCCGAGAATCGATTCATGCAAAGACTATTTCGTGCAACAAAACCATTGAAAATCCATTTTGATTCTCGCAACACCTCTGCTAGGATTCACATGAAAAGAACTGAGTCAGTTTAACAACCCTTTACCACAGGTACGGAAACAAATTAACCAATACAAGGCTAACATGACCTGAAATATCCAGACACTTACATTGTCAATAAAATCGTGTTAATATGGCCGTCACTGGAACTGGCTCATTGAGACGGCTCCAATGACATCCATATTTGTAAGGTTTTATTGGTAAATATTTTTTTATTTTAAATCAGTTGATGTTTTAAAAATTAAAAGCTGTGTGAGTGAAGGTTTATCAAGTGTTTTCAGTTTACAACAGGTGTTCAACAATGGTGGCCTCACCTTGGATGGATCCTCATCCTGGGACACTCATAGCAACAATTTTTGTTAAAATGCAAATGAATCTCCCATATTTAAATGAAATATAAGCTCATGGTTAGCTCCCTTGATATGATTATCAAGGGACTTCTGTTGTCTCAACCAAAAAAACAGATGACTTGTTGATCTACACAGCATTATTTGTTATAAAATGAAATTCCTAATAGTTCTGAAAAATATGCACTTAATCACCTCCATTGACCACATTGAGGTGAACCACATTTTGAACCTCCAGCAAGTTTCAACTTAAAAATATTGGATCCACCAACTCCAGATCTGTCATATTTGTTGATGATAGTAAATGTTCATATTAGCTAGAAAATCTTAAGGTGCATGGTATCTCAGGAAAATATATTGCGAGTAAAATAATTCAGTAATGTTGGAATATAGACATAAAGAGGCCTTAAATGATACCAAGAGCCTCTCTGAAGACTTATTGGCATTGGCAAAATACCGAGGTACCATCCATGCCCATGTGTGTTTAGAGCAACATTGTGAGAACAGCAAGTGTTATCATTATTCCTGCATTGGAAAAGGAAAAATTTTGGGGACCCATATTAAAATATTGAGAGGGTTAAAATAATTCCTTTGAATACTCCATTTTAACCCTTTAAAACGAGCTCATTCCAATGAGAGGTCATAAGCAGTGTTTTTCAAGCAAAAAGATAATGAAAATTGAATGGAAATTTCTATGAATAACACTGGCTGGTTTTCGCCGTTATGTTGGGTAAAGGGTTAAGAATGCCTTACTTTGGAAGGTACACTGAAAAGATGTCCCATTCCATATAGAATTAAAGTTACAGAAAGGAAAGTGTAAAAACATTCTGTAGCCATGAGTTATATAAAAGATGTTTGGTGTTGCAGAAAGCCACTCACCACAATTGCTTCTTGAAACCCGTCGATCTTGAGTTATGATTGAGAATAAATAATGCAATAGAGCGCAGGAGTTCCTAAGTGGTTGGTAATGACCAGTACGGATTAATCAGGACCGATTCTCAAGTGTTGTCTAGGGGTTAAATTAAAGGACAATATTCAGATTTGAAGTTGGACTTGGCCACTAAGGGTTAAAAAATATTTTTTCGCTAACAGACCAAGAAAGGCTTGTTAAAATTTCACTGATGATTTGGTTTAATTGGTCTAAAACATGTTATTTATATTATGCATTTGAATGTAAAAACCAAACTATTATTCTACATTCCAGATGAGAGATACGTTTTAATACAGAACAAGGCACAACTTAAAGGAGCTATAGCTCTTCCAGGGCAGTAAACCAAAATTATTAATTTATTATAATAAAAACTAGGTTATAAGATCTTTAGCCCACTTAACCTAACAGAGGTAATTAACACTAACTCACAAATATAACATACATGAGCTCTTTGGGAGAATTTAGCCCTTTAAGAGAGTTCTGTGGGAGTGGCCGTGCGCACTAGCAGTACTTTGAGAGTAGTGAATGTAGTCAGCTTAACAGTGAAAACTTTGTGGCCGACTGGACCATACTTAAGGGCTCCATCTACCTGAAAAACATAGGGTGCCGTAAACTGTTAACTGTCTGTCAGTATCAAAAAAATCAGCGAGATAGGCCGATTCGTTGTCGAGTTGTCGTGAGGACAAGGAAGTGCATAGAAGAAGAAGAAGAAGAAGAAGAAGAAGAAGAAGAAGAAGAAGAAGAAGAAGAAGAAGAAAGAAGAAGAAGAAGAAGAAGAAGAAGAAGAAAAGAAGAAGAAGAAGAAGAGAAGAAGAAGAAGAAAAAGGAAAAGAAAAGAAACCGTACAAAAACAATAGTCTGGGTGTTTCACACAGACTAATAAGCTCATGGTTAGCTCCCTTGATATGATTATCTTTAGGTATCACAGAACTAAATATTTTCCCATAGGCGACCATTATAACGTTCAGGTGGAAAAAAACATGATCGCGTCACTTTAATTTTGGCATTCAAATATCTCTGTCAAATATAGCCCTTCAGTCAACTTTTTCTGATCTGAAAACAGGGGGTCATGCAACAAATAAGAGAGAAAAACTGACACAAAGGGAAGTACCGGTCACGTGCACATATTTTTCAGGGAATTCCCTACAAAAACACACAAAAAGTAAATTGTATTCTTTAGGTCCAAAAGTCATCAAATCACCCTCTTTTTATCAGGAATATTCAACAATAATGCAAGATGTCAATAGAATATTTCAAACTTTTATTGAAACAATAGATTTTCTCATTGCTGCTTATTTTTAGAGATTGCGTCATTTCCGAGTGCAACATTTTAAGGCGGTCCACTCTACTTTCAATATTGTCGTGAGGACAAGGAAGTGCATAGAAGATAGAAGAAGAAGAAGAAGAAGAAGAAGAAGAAGAAGAAGAAGAAGAAAAAGAAGAAGAGAAGGAAAAAAGAAAAGAAAAGAAATCGTACAAAAACAATAGTCTGAGTGTTTCACACAGACTAATAAGCTCATGGTTAGCTCCCTTGATATGATTATCTTTACCTTGTTTATGATAACACACATTCTGATTTGCGTGCGAGGATTTCCATCGTCTGTAGAGGTGGGTGATTAAGATCTTTTTAGGAAATCTTGATGGTTTTCATAGCCCACCTAATGTGATGTCAGGAGGTGAAATCCACCCTCCTTATTTTGAATCCAGATGAGAAGAGGTGAGAGAGAACAATTGCCTGTCTTAAAAGGCCAGGCCTGAACCTGGCTACACGTGCACATGTACATTCTTCTGAAAACAAAGATTTTTTCGTCTCTTCTGCAACTTAACCTTCATTATTGCCACAATAACCTTAGGAACAGTTTCTATCTTTCTTTCATGCTTTCCAAGATCTCATCAAACTCAAAAGATGTCATTTTGCAAATAAAAACCGTTTTCATTTTCTGGAAAGCTTCTAATATCATAAAATGCACAGATCTTCTTGTTGTTGGAGAAGTATATGCATATGCATATACCAATATATAATCTGTTTCCAGAAAGCCAATTATCCTATGAAATTCAAAAGGACCTTTATGAACTCTTTGGTTTTTAATCTCCCTCTGCAGTATGCTAGCCTGTCAATAACATATCTGCAAGGTGAACGGGTTACTGTATCAAGCTCGCATAAGCCTCTAACCAGGTAACTTCAGTACAGAAGACTTGGGGGTTCAGGTACGATGGTCGAGCAGACACTTGAACTGATGAATTCTTAACTATCACAGTATATTGTATTTTCTAAAATAGCACGTGTTGTCAAGGATATGAAACTTCAGACTTATTTATGATGATATCACAACATGCCATACTAGTCCTAAATTAATATCAGGGTAATACTGATATAATACCATTTGTGTAATGTCTTTTGTCCATATTGTTAAGTGCAACTGTGCAACAGGCCTGAAAATAAGCAGTCTGACATTTGATGAGGCTACCCATACAGTGGGCCAGTTTATTCTCCGAGTACCTCTTTCTGTTTAGTTTTGAGACCCTGATTCAGAATGAGGTTCACAGATGGTAAATTTATTGATGCTACCTTGCTACGCAGGGTAGCATCACTAAATTCGCCCTCTGGGGACCTCATTTTGCAGATGACAGGCTGCTTATTTTCTGGATTGCTGTGCAAGTATTCTTATCGACGAAAACAAATATTTTCGTAATTGTTTTTTTTTCAATATATTTTTACTGGAAATGTACCGGTGTTATTAAAACTGCTTTTTATTCAATGGCTGCTGTTAATAATTCATAGTCAAATAAACTATACTCAGATAGAATCCAATTACAACTAATTGTGAATGTGACCCTCTTGGTCTAGAAGAAATATTGGAAAGGGTAAAGTGCCTGGAGACACTGCTAATTGGCAATGGCACGAAGGTTCGAATCCTTCCCCAGGCAAATGATGGAATATGTTCCTAGTGTAGTTGGGGTCAAATTCAATAGTTGGCTATAAATTTAACAATGAAACATGTACACAAAATTCTGACTGAAACCCAGACCTGCATTCTCCGAGTGCTGTATGCATATTTTTTTCTAGGATGGCAATTTTTACATGCCATCTAGGTAAGCACAATGATGTCAATGATGTTCGTGAGGTTTAAACGGGCATATAAAATATGTATAATATGAGAACAAGAATATGAAATTTATGTTCATATAAAAAGCAGAATATGAAATTTGTTTTCACCTCAACTAATATTCAGGAAACTCAACCCAAATTTTCCATTAAATTGCCCTACGGAGGCTAAGAATTCTCACTCTCAGACTTGTTTCATAAGTATCATTTATGACGAACACTCATTTCACAATGACATGGGTTGCAGTAATGTCATACCCAAAACGATTTCGCACCCGGAATTTGAGTTATTTCATACCCATCTAAGCGGGCACAACATTAAAAACCCATTTTTATCAAAATATACCCCTGGCAAATAAACTGCTATGAATAACATCCATGGTCATTCTGGCTTATTATTTTTGGGGCACAAAATTACTTTTCTAAAGTGTTCCTAATGGTTTCTGATGTCAAATCACTCGGGTACGAAATTGTTTGGGGTAATTGGTATGATGAATGTACATTGTACAAACATCCAATGACATCCTTTGTATATTTTTTAATTCAAATTTATTAAATAACTGCTCTTGTGTTCCAAATAAAAGTTAAGGTGGGAATAAAAGACCTGGCTGGGACATTTATCAAAATTAAATATAGGTACCAGGCCTAAATACCAGTAATAGCACAGGCTGGAAATTCACTGAGGGTGGAGGAGTAATGGCCCTGTAATACTAGTTAATTTTATCTAAAAGCCAACTTATTTTCCAGTATTGCAATTAGTTTTATTAAAGAAATCTAATAGGCAATTAAGCATCATGATTACAACAATGAATAGGCCTACACTGTGCTAAACAAAAGACTATCACACAATCTAGTGAAGATTTAGCAAACTATTCATATTATCGGTGATATGATATTTATTTATTGGTGTTTACGGTCACATACTTATGCACAATGGCTAATCGTGACCGTGACAGTTTTACGGCGGGTGGAGGAAGCCGGAGTACCCGGCGAGAACCACCGAGCATCGACGAGCAACTGCCAGCTCATCAACATTCTAACTGTGTTCAAGCTCAGCTCAAGCAGAGCTACAGCGGTTGAAGACATGCGCACGAGCGACGTGCAGTACGCCTTATAGTACACGGCGTCATCGTGCCCCCATGTAGGCAGCCGGGATAAAGTTCCTTGCCCAAGGATACAACGCGGGTCGTCCCGAATGGGGATCGAACTCGGGACCTCAAGCATAGAAGTCCAACAGTCTACCACTGATATTATCGGTGATATTTACAGGGACGCCGGAGCGAATTTCGAATTGGGGGGGGGGGGGGAGGACATGACGGGCCGACCCTAGTTTATTAACACTCAGTATACAATAGTATTCGTGGTTTGTATACTGAGTGTTAATAAACTCAATTTTTGACATGATGTGAAAAATATACGCAGTTCGCATTTGATAAGATTATGCCCCCCCCCCCCCCCCCCCCGCGACTGGCGACTTTTTTTTTACTTGATAACCCGCACATTCATTCAAGGGACGAACAAAGAATGACTAATGATGTGTAGTAACAACACTGATAATCAGACATTTTGACGAGAAACCAAGAAAGTCCTGACATTTCTCGCGGAAACTGGATATAATACAAGAATGTCGTCAAAACATATTTAGGTTTGGTCGTTTATCAGACAGAGCAGCCCCATCCAATGAAAAAGATATGGTGGGGGGGCTAAAGCCCCCCCCCCCCCCCCCCCCCCCCGGCTCTGGCGTCCCTGATTTCGATGGTTAAAAGCATGAGAATGCGTGCATTTAATCGTTTTGTTGTTGAAAATTAAGATCATTTTGTGTTGCTGAAAATTAAAAATCGTACTTGGTGCGCTCATTGATTCATATGACCCCAACAGGAACTGATGAAGACAGAAAAGCCAACAAAGTGCAGGGAAGACAATTAGTGGTGACGTCATATACGCCAGAGGATGACATATTCAAATAAAAATGTCAATCGCAGCAAAAGACACGCCTTCACCTGGTTGACCTTTTCACAAGTTACTTCCGGCAATCATCTGTTTCGAAAAACCGCAGGTATGACCGGGGGTCTTGTTGATTATATTGGTGCGATTTCATACAGATATGCATGAATACGTAGCTAGTGAAGTTCAAGTATCAAAACGAAACGCAGTTTTTGAATTATCCAAATTTTAAGGTGTTATAAAAATAATGAAACCGTTTAACGTTTGCTTGAAAATAGGTGATACAGTGACTGATAGTGATACTGTGTGATACTGATACAGTGATACATGTAGGTTGCTCCCAGGTCGTTTCGCCCCAATTCCCGTTCGCCCCTCGAGTCGTTTCGCCCTAATCCTCATTCGTCCCAAATTACTCCCTCTCAGCGTTGACTAATACGTGAAATTTGACAAATAGAGAGGGTTTTGGTGGTATGTCAATTAGGTATGGGCTTCTTTTCACAAGTCACAAGTTATTGAATTATCCAAATTTTAAGGTGTTATAAAAAAGTAATGAGGTATGGATTAAGGGCCAATATAAGTAATGAAATTTTGTTTATTTTGAAAATTCTCACCTCTGATATTCCTTCAATTCAAATTAAATATACACAAAATGTACATCAAAATGAAGGTTGGGATGGAACACGAAACACATGTGTAATCAGCTCATAGAGTCGACAGTAGGCACCACTGCTTCCTGGAAGTCTGCTGCAGTATTCGCACCAGACCTGATAATTTAATAATATTTCACGAAAACAACTTGTGGCCAAATGTGCTTTACATATCCAAGAACAAAGCTAGGGGATCAAATTTCTTCAAAACATGGCTACAGAGCTGCATGGGGGAAAATTCCAAAACCATTGCTTTTGTTAACGTACGAGTATACTTTCGATTTCCAGTCGACGTCATCGGACAGAAAAAGCATGTAAAAACAAAGCCGTCTAAAATCAAATAATGAAAAAGATTGCCTTCATGCAGTATACTGTTATTAGATAGAGATTACACAGTCCGTTACCACATTCAGTGCACAGTATCATGTCACCTGTTGAAATTTTTTAGAATTACGATTTTGTTTTTCGATGGAAATTCGAAAATCTTTAAGCAGCATCACCCGTTTTGCTGTTGGAATATTTTTTCTCTAAGTTATGGCCCTTTCATACAAAAATACAAAAATAGTCTATTTTTTGTCTGTTCTCCCTGTCTCTCAGGTTTGGGTATTTGGATCTCCATGAAATTTGGAATGATAATTGTTTTTTGGAAAAGGCTTTCAAAAGAGTCTCTAATAATATTTCTTGTTTTTCACTTTTTAGACTCCCCCCCCCCCCCTTTTTTTTACTTTGAAAATTTGCTGTTTGCCTCGTAAAATAGCCAATTTTTTGTCTGTCCGCTTCATATTTCAGGTTTGGGTGCTCAGATTTCAATAAAATTTGGAATCCAGATTGTTTACGGGAAAGGCTTTCAAGTGTGTCATGTTCCTGTCATAAAACAAAGAAAATACAAGCAAATCATCTCCCCATTTGTGGCATTATGTCTTTGTTCTATAAGGTTTGAGTTATCAGATTTCAATGAAATTTAGAATGAAGATTTTTTTTGGGAAAGGCTTTCAAGTGAGTTATGTCCCTGCAGTAAAACAAAGAAAATACATGCAAATCACTTCTCCACATGTGACATTATGTCTTTGTACTACATCTCTTATGTGGATGGTCCGATCATCACTAGACTTCAGTAACAGGTGTTTCTGGCTTTCACAATTATCCTACCGTAAAACAAAGACAATAAGTTTTCTGTTTGCCTGGTAAAATAGCCAATTTTATGTCTGTTCACCCCATATATCTGGTTTGGGTTTAGCAGCTCTCATTGAAATTTGGAATGAAGATTGTTTATGGGAATAACTTTCACAGTATCATGGTTCATTTCTTCTCTTGTCATTGTTTGACGATATGCACCAGGGGGTAGTGCTGTGCGATATATAAAATATCCGGTACAGTTTCGGTATTACAGGGATACTGAAAACCGTATCGAAACCAAATCAAATTATTGCTTATTTCGGTATTTATATTTTTTCTATGAAATTGACAGAAAGTCAACTTAAATCTAAAAGCCCGTGGGCCACATATTTTTTATTGAATTGATAAAAAAATGTGCAAATGCGAACTTTGTATGCGACATGTAGCAACAGATGCTGCTAATATGTCAGAGAAAAAAATTAAAAAGTGATGGCCGAAAAGTGAAAAATGGCAAGGTGTTACTTGGCACTTCCGTTTCTGAAGAATTATGGCATAGTTCATGTTCCTAACATTCAGCCTGATTCAATATATATTCTGAAACTTACTGTGCAATCCATTCGCTGGAGACATCAGTGGTCAGGTGGGTGATTAACTGGTTGGAAATAATTCACTGGTATTGACAACTCATTCATTGACAACTTGACATACAAATGGTATCACTGCATATGATTGTCACTTCTCAGCGATTTTTTATAGCATTTCTTTCAATTCAGCTTGCAGATACTTTTAACAACTGATCATTTTATTAAAATACAAGTACTCAAACTTTAATACCTGATCATCTGCATTATATTCTTTCAAATAAATAATTTATACTGCACACCAGCACACACTGAAAAGACGTGACTGACCTTAATTTTAAGTCACATTGAAAAACAATGTACAGAAGCCAACAGGTGACATCAGATTTAGCATTATCGATGTTCATTTGCTCGATCGAGGCATAGCAACTGTTTTGAAAATGATTTGCTGCTATTAGTAAATCATCTATTTGTCCATCTTTTTTCTCATGGAAAATGAAAATTTACCCTAATTTATCATGGAAAATCGTGAATTCTCTGGATTTTTTCAGAAACGAGTATGAAGTCAGGAACCAGAAGTGAAGTTAGTGAACACTGATAAGAGTGGTTTCATGCCCTATGGGAACCGCAGGATCTAAATATAAAAAAAAAAATTAAAATGCCCATATATTCAAAACTACATGGCACTGAGAATTTCTATTCAACCTACTCACAATTGTTTACAATTGGCTGTAACGTAAGTGCAAGGCCTACTTCGGAACTAACTCAAGCTTTTAGAAACTTTTCCAAACGAGTTGGAAAAGTACTAGAGTGCAAAAGCACGAAAAAGATCGAAAAAAGGGTCGGGCGAGACCAGCGCTCGAAATTACAGGTACTCTCTCTGCACACCTCTTGCGTTTACCGAGCGCATGCGCAACAACCGTGATGTCAATTCCTTTTATTTCCGCCATTTGTACATGGTCGGAAATTTTTGTGACTCGTGCTACTTTGCTGTTTTTTCTTCGTGAACAACTTATTAAATGTGTTTTCTACATTATTAGTGTGCAAGTGGATTGTATCCTTTTGTCAGGCTATCAAAATTATTATTGATTCATGTTAATTTTTATCATTATTGCTTGTTTTTTCACACTTCATCTTGTTTTTCCCCCCACGTGTGAACACGACCATTGTGCTGTTTTCCGTCGGCGGGAAGCTTGATTACATTATTTTCATTAATATAATGCCAAAGACTATTCCTTGTACCTCTTGCTTGCAAGTGAAGCATGTGGACGACTGTCATTCCACATGTGTCTCTTGCAACAATTGCACTCAGGCCCAGTCATGTGGTATTTGTGGGGTTTGGTCCTCTAAATTCTGGGCTTCTGTTAACAAGGTGGTTCTGTCCAGAGCTAGAATCCCTCGTTCTCGGGGTAAGGGTAGCCGTGCCGTTGCAGACATTTCTGCTGGTGCACGTGGTGACTCTGTCACACAGGATTCTGATCTGTCTTCTGTGGCGAGTTCCTCTGCAATTGTTGATGGTGCTAGTTCAGTGATACCTGACGGGGAGACCGTGGTCTCTTTGTCTTCTGATGTCACTCTTGAGGCGTCTGTTTTCGTAGAGAGCTTCTCCGAGTTCTCCGATCTGCCTCCTACACCGTCGACTGTTGCTGAGGAAGTTGTTACTCCAGATCCTATTCTGTCTGATGGTGGTTCTTCCATCTCCTCTGGGGATGGTCTACAGTCTCGGGGGACTGAGGCTGTATCTGCTGGTGTGTCTGTGTGCTCTCACCCCCCCCCCCCCCCCCCTAGCCTCGCGGCGGGGCTGTGCGGGTTTGCTGTCTGCTCCGTCTCATCTAGCTAGGTTTGCTCCTAGTCGGATGACCCGGTCGGTCGCTTCGGCAGCGATTCCTCGCCCCTCGAGTAAATCGTTGATTGTTCCTCCTTCCCCTGCTAGTGTACCGCCTAGCAGGATGGTGTTGGGACGTTGGCATCCAGGGCCTGCTGTTCGGCAGCGGTCAGTGACAGCCCCTGTTAGCTGTCACTCTCGGAACCTTCCTCCGGTGATTCCTCACTGTGTTCCGAGTCTGGGTGTCGATCGATGCTTGCTGTCGGTCTCAGAGGATGGGCAGTTGGGGCCGTATGCCGCGCAGAGGCCAATGACAGGTTTCTGTCATTCTTGGGACAATCCTCCGGTGTCTTCTCACCGTGTCCTAGGTCCAGCTACCGATCGACGTGCGCTGTCGGTCTCTTTAGAGGATTTGCAGGCAGGACCTTCTGTTTCGCAGAGGTCAGTGATGGCCCCTGGGAGTCACAATCGGGACTATCCTCCGGTGTCTTCTCACCGTATCCCTATTCTGTCTGCCGATCGACGTTCGACGTCGGTCTCTTCTGAGGATTTGGGTTCTTCTACCAGAAGGGCCCATTGGGAGGACACTCCGTCGGGCGATGCTGCTGCGACGGATTCTCAGGGTGACCTGCGTCAGGCCGTTTTGGCGCTCACCCGGTTGCTTTCTGGCAACCCTCAAGTTGGCCTCCCTGTGCCTCCTGAGGCACAACCTCCTTTGGTCGGTCGCCGAGATGTCTCGCCTGGCCCCTTGGATACTGCACAGTATTCACAAGAGGTTTCTGCTGGTCAGTCCGATTTGGGCTACGTCTCCTCTGCTACGGAGGATGACGAGTATCTTGAAGGTGATGGCCCCCCTACGTCAGTCTTGGGGCAGGCTTTGGATTTCGTCTTTGGCTTATTTCCGGACGTTCAACCTTCCGACCAGCCTTCTGTGACCGTCCGGCCGCGGTCCATTGTGGACCGCCGTAACCCTGTTGAGCCTTCTAGCTCCGGGGATTTGTGTCCTCTGCAATCGGCTCAGGTTGTTGAGTCCTTCCAGGGCTTAGACGCCAAAATGCGTTCTAAGGCCCTCAAGGGTTCCTTCTTTTCTAGAGCTGATGCCTTTCTGCCTCCATCGCGGTTTCGTGTTTACGATTCCGTCCGTCCACCAGTCTTCCAAGGGATGACTACTGTGGATGAGGATTCTTCTTCCCTCGGGTTGATTAAGCCTAAGTCGGCAGTTCTCCCGATGTCGGTAGTTGAATCTATGGTGGGCCTGTCCCGAGAGATTCTGGGTATGTTATCTCCCGCAGACCATGTCGTCGCTGCCCTGGCTGAATATTTTCCACCAGGGGACTTTGATGACGCTCAGGCGCCTTTTCGTGTTTTGTCACAGGCTCTTATGAACTTGACACATGCTCACGCCTGTAACACGGCTAATTTGGAGATGGCACGCCGGGATGCGGTGTTGGATTCTTCTTCATCCCTTCCTTCTGAGCAACGTGCTGTTCTGAGGTCAGCCTCTTTGGTGGGACCTCAGTTGTTCCATGGTTCCGTGGAAGCTGTTCGTGGCGAAGTTCTTCGTCATTCGAAGGACCAGCTTTTGCTGCGACAGCTTGACCAACCTGCTGCTGCGGGTGGTGGTCGTTCCAGGCCCGCCAAGCGTGCTGCTGCGTCTGCCTCGTCGGCGACGTCGGCTACGCCTTCGGCTCCGTCTGCTCCTTCTGCACATAAGAAGCGCCGACGTGGCCAGGCTCGCTGGCAGCCTCAGGCAGGAAAGTCTCAGGACTCTGTCACTTCCCGAGGTGGTTTCTCCTCTCGGGGGCCTCGTCGAGGCCTCAAGTGAAGGTTCTCACCTCGATTCGCCTCCAGTCGGGGAAAGGCTTCGCTGTTTTACGACCGTTGGACAGAGATAACGTCGGATCCTTGAGTCCTCGACGTCATTCATTCCGTCTGCGACTGTCCTTCCATCGGCACCCCAGTTTATCTCGGGTGCCCCTCCCGACTCAGGTCCCTTCCGATTCTCTGCGACGGGACCTTTTGGTGCAGGAGATCGACAATCTCCTCTCCAAAGGAGCGATCGAGGTGGTCAGGAACACCCTTTCACCGGGGTTTTACTCGAGACTTTTCTTGGTGCCGAAGAAAAACGGCCAATATCGTCCTGTCATCGATCTGAGTATCCTGGACGAGTACATAATAGCTCCTCGTTTCAGTATGGAGACTTTCCGGTCGGTTCAACGTTCAGTTCATCAGGGCGATTTTGCTGCCAGTATCGACCTGAAGGATGCCTACTTCCATGTACCCATTCATCTGGCGTCACGGAAATCTTCGGTTCTCGTTTCGGGATCGAGTTTATCAATTCAGAGCTCTCCCGTTTGGTTTGAACCTGGCTCCTTGGGCCTTCACCCGACTGATGTCACATGTGCTTGCTTTCCACCGCACTCAGTCGGCTGTGACTTCGTCAGCCTACCTAGACGACATCATCCAACGGCACCACGATGCTACTGTTCTGGAGTTCGATGTTCGGCAGTTTCTTTGCCTGCTAGCGTCGCTGGGTTTCAGAGTCAATCGCGAGAAGTCGGATCTCCTTCCTTCTCATCGATTCCGTCATTTGGGGATGGATTTCGACACTCTTCACAATGTAGTGTCGGTCCCCCAGGCTCGGGCGGCTATTCTTTCCGCCTTGACTCGGAACCTGCTTCAATCTTCCTCGGTCTCGGCCAGGACTTTCCTTCGGATGCTGGGCCTTTGCGGTTCGGTGACAGATCTCATTCTGCTCGGTCGCTTGTTTGTCCGACCTCTCCAACACTTCCTGTTGGATCATTGGCATCCGAATGTAGATCCGCTGGACCTGGAACTGACTATTCCTCGGTCTCTGCTTTGTCACCTCCACCCTTGGGCTGATATTCCCTGGCTGACACAGGGTGTTCCGTTGGATCTTCCTTTGGCCGATCGCATCCTTACTGCGAATGCCAGCGATCGGGGCTGGGGTGCGACGTTGGATCCTCTCTGTCTGTCTACTCACGGCGAGTAGGACAGCGAGCAGGTGGGCCTTCATATCAACCAGAAGGAATTCCTTGCTCTTCTGTTGAGTTTTCGGCTTTGGATCCCTCATCTGTCGGACCATATTGTCCTACTTTTTTCGGACAATTCGACAGTAGTGGCCTACATACGGAATCAAGGAGGCACACATTCGATTCCCATGTATCGGCTGTCTCGGGATCTTCTTCTGTTGGCTCGGGATGTGAACGCTCGGGTGTCCATTTGACACATTTCCGGGCGTCTCAACGTCCTAGCAGACTCCATGTCCCGACGCGACAGTGTCCTTCCAACCGAATGGATGCAACATCGGTCGGTGTTTCAGGCGATTTGCGAGCAGTGGGGCCATCCTCAGGTCGACCTTTTCGCTACTCACTAGAATCATCAGGTAGAGACCTTTGTCTCCCCTTGTCCAGATCCTCTGGCATTTGCAGTAGACGCTCTGTCTCTGGACTGGACAGGTTGGATTCTTCCTCAGGTATTAGCGAAGATTCGTGCTTGCAGTTGCAAGATCATTCTGATCGAACCCCTGTCTCCACAGAGGGTGTGGATCAATCTGCTGCGGCCTCTATTGGCCGATCGACCGATTCGTCTACCTCTACGTCGCGACCTTCTTTCCCAGGGTCGTCCCAGGAAGTATCACAACAGCCTGGCGAGCCTGTCCCTTCACGCCTGTCTTTTATCATTAGGAGTGGTCGGAAGAGATTCTTTCTGTCTCTCATTCCTAAGAGGCAGTCTATCTCTTCTCATTCTTTTTCCAGGTGGGTCTGTCTTGCAATGAAGCTGGCTTATTCCCGCTTGTCTGAGTCGGATCTTGTTTCGAACCGGTTTAATGCTCATGAGGTTCGTGCCATTTTTACATCCTGGGCGTTCTCCAATTCTGTTTCGCTCCGGGATGTTATGAATGCGGCTTACTGGTGGAATGCTTCTACCTTCTCCTCCTTTTATCTCCGGCACCTTCAGCAGCAATCTGAGGACCTTTATTCTTTAGGCCCTCTCGTTGCTGCTCAGGCTGTTGTGCACCCTCGTTAAAATTGTTTTTATCGAGGTTGTGCTTCACTCAGCCTTGTTCTTTTCAGGTGACTTCTATCTATCTTCATTACAGGTTTCGCTATTGTTCTCTGCCCTCTTTGCCTTTCTTTCTGCTACTCTTGTTGGTATTGGTTATGTGATTCACCTCCTCCTATTGTTTATTCAGCCAATTGTAAACAATTGTGAGTAGGTTGAAAAGAAATTAAATTTTTTTAGTAAATTTTGTTTCTTAACATACCTACCACAATTATTTACCGGAGGCCCACCCTCCTTGGGGATATCTTTGATATCGATGCCTCCCCGCTAAATCACAAACTTCTCGGCGGAAATACGGAATTGACGTCACGGTTGTTGCGCATGCGCTCGGTAAACGCAAGAGGTGTGCAGAGAGAGTACCTGTAATTTCGAGCGCTGGTCTCGCGCGACCCTTTTTCGTGCTTTTGCACTCTAGTACTTTTCCAACTCGTTTGGAAAAGTTTCTAAAAGCTTGAGTTAGTTCTGAAGTAGGGCTTGCACTTATGTTACAGCCAATTGTAAACAATTGTGGTAGGTATGTTAAGAAACAAAATTTACTAAAAAAAATTAATTTTTATTTTGTATTAAACTTCTTTTAGAACAGCAGGAAGGAATGGTCCCAAAAAATGCCATCGGTTTTATCATAGGGTACTTTTCCAGGACTTTGAACAAATGCTGAGTCATCATTTTGTAACACTGTGGATAATGGGGAAAACATTTAAAACACTTCTTCTCCCAAACCACTGCTCCGAATCCCTGGGTCCATATTTGTGCTCTCTATGATTAAATTGGTGCAATATGAGGAATATTTTTTTAAAATCTTCTTCTTCCGGTCCACCCTTCAGAATCTTTTAATATTGGGGATGCAGCATCCTTAGAGGGATGAGATTCAAGTTTGTTGAAGCCAAGTCCCCGGGTTCATATTTGTTTGAGCCTGAATTATAACTTAGTTCAATAAGAGGAATATTCTTTAAAATCGAGAAGTCAGAATCTTTTGATATTGGTATGCAGCATCCTTAGGGAGGTGAGATTCAAGTTTGTTCACGCCAAGTCCCTGGGTTCATATTTGGGCTCCCTGTGGGAGCCCGAATTATAATTTAGTTCAATGTGAGGAATATTCTTTAAAAATCTTTTTTTTAAAGACCCACCACTCAGAATCTTTGGTTATTTTTGTATAAGCTTTTCTTATGAGGGGCAGATGCAATTTGGTCAAATAAATTCCATGGGTTGATATTTAGGCCACCATGACAGGTGCATGCCCTGAGGCCCCGTGGGGCCTCTTGTTTTCTGTTTGACAACATTACCCTGGCTCTTCTCTCTATATTTTTCATTGTAAGTTAGTCACTATTTTTATGTAGGCTTCCAAAATGTGTTACTGCATGTCTGTCTGTCTGTCCTTCAGATGAACTATTTCTTTGCTTTTCATTTACCTGGCTCTACATTTTAAATAATTTTTAGCTATCTTTCACCATCCATCCTCCCCCACACACATACACAAATCAGGGCTGGGGCGAGTATTGAGTACTTTGTCAAAAAAGTGGTACTGATTACTTTGGACCCAGCCCGCCACAAATATATTAAACAACAAAGAGTATTATATACTTGAAACAAATACAGTACAGCTACTGTGTACTGCTCACTTTCCATGGATGGGCAATATTTCCACGGATACAATGATATTTGATGCCAAACACTAACTATAGGAATAATCATCAAAAATTTAAATAATGAAGCAGCAGGTACAACCCGGTGCTTCATTAACCCTTTACCCAACGAATCGCCCGCATCCGCCCGCGTAATATGCAAATTCAGCAGTTGAAAAAACCATATCATGTGACCCCTCGTTGGAACGAGCTCGTCGAGCTCGTTCCAACGAAGGGTCACATGATATGGTTTTGTTGAAATTTTTTGAAAAATTAAAAAAAATGATATTTAAAATAATAAATTTTGATATCGTCTGCGTTGGGTAAAGAGTTAATAAAAATATTGCGGATGATGATATTTATTGCCTGGTAAACGCATGAGTGGACATCACTGCCCTTGCGTATATTACAATCCGTCCACGGCGACTGTACTGTAACTGATTTGTCTTCTTTGGGAACATACTTTCTACAATTCACTCCTTTTGACAGAATATGTGCCTGTGGGGATTAAAACCAAAGTAGTGAAAGTGCACTTGTGGATATTTGCAGTGCAAGCATAGCACTACAGAATCAATATTGGATGATTTTAGGAATTTTAACAGTGCCATGAGACACCACAGCAGCAGGTTCTGATTATTTTGTTGAAACAAATCACTGTTGTATGACTCGAGGTGCCTTAACTGAGAAAACTGAGGCTTTTTCTTAAAAAGATTGCAAAATGTTCATCAAACACAATGTGAAATGTCTTCAGAAGCCAGAATGTGATTAAATAACAATGGGAAATTCAATATGCGTCAACATCAATTTATTAGCTCACCGAAGGAAGCAAAACTTATCACTTGCCGTCCGTCGTCATCCATCCGGCATCGTCAACATTTTTCAAAAGACTTCCCCTTTGAAACCACTAGGTCAATTTGCTCAAAACTTGGTATGGATGTTCATTACCATATATGTCAATTCAAGTTTGTTCAAATGAAATGGACATTCCCACTTGGAGCTCCATAGGGGGCATAACTCGGATAGCACCCTTTGTATATTAGAGAAATTACTAAAAAATCTTCTTCTCCCGCACAAGTGGGCAGAATCATTTGATATTTGGTATACAGCATTATGGGGTGGATCTGATTCAAGTTTGTTCAAATCGGCCCCCTAGATTCATATTTGGGCTCACTATAGAAGCTCAAATTCGAACCTAGTGCATTTCAGGCAAATTTCTTAAAAAATCTTCTTCTCCAGATCCAGCAGGCAGAATCTTTTTATATTTGGTATGCCACATTGTGGGGTGGATCTGATTCAAGTTGGTTCAAATCGGCCCCTGGATTCACATTTGGGCTCAGTATAGAAGCCTGAATTCAAACTTAGTGCATTTCAGGCAAATTTCTTTAAAAATCTTCTTCTCCAGATCCAGCAGGCAGAATTTTTTGTTTGATATTTGGTATGCAACATTGTGGTGTGGACCTGAGTATGAGAAAATTTCTTTAAAAATCTATTTCTTCAGATCCATCAGTCAGAATCCTTTCGTATTTGACATACAGCATCTCTAGGAGGTTCAGTTTCATGTTTGTTCAAGCCAAGTCTATGGGTTAATATTTGGGCTCATTATGGGAGCTCAAATTAACTCAGTGCATCATGAGAAAGTTTCTTTAAAAATCTTTTTCTTCAGACCCACCAGTTAGAATGCTTTAATATTTGGTGTGCAAGATCTCTGGGAAGGTCAGATCTAAATTTGTTCCAATTTGTTTCCTGCCAGTCAGAATCCTTTCATATTTGGTATCGCAGTGGAGAGGGGGGGGGGGGGGGGAGGGGAGGGCAGATTTGAGTTTATTCATTTCAAGTCCCTGGCTTAATATTTGGGCAGGGGTGGGTTAGGTTCAAGGTTGTTTATTAATGTTCAAATCCATTCCGTAGAGTTTTTCCATAAAAATTGCCTTTTAAGCTGTAGTGGCACAACAACCCTTAGAAGTTTGGCAGTAATTGTCTTCAGCTGACAGAGTTGGAAGCAAACAGGAAGACCTATGCTAATAATCATCTGACATGGACACTAGAGTTATTAATAATTTCATAACATCATTCCTATGTAGTGTTCATCAACCATGACTAACTGAATGTGACCCAAAATACTTCTCTGAACCACTTTGTCAGGTGAGCGATTGAGGCCCCTGGGTGGGGGGGGGGGGGGGGGGGGCTTCTTTTTTCAAGTCAGTAGTTGGTGTTTTCAGAATTAAAAAGCTGTATTGGGTAAAGGGTTAACATGTATTATCAGTATGCAACAGGGGTTCAACCATACTGCCCTTATGGGATTCTGGCCCATAGCAGGTCTGAATTCTCGCAACGATTTTCACAAGAATCCAGATGGATTCTCCCAAATTTAGAGGAATTATAAGCCCTGCACAACCCCAATTTTGAAACAAAATTGACATATTGTTTCATGGGGGGTGGGGCACTATTTATCTTGCTATATAGTTAATTAAAACAGATTTTGTCCAAATGTTTTGTGTGCTGATGCAGATTTTGGTTTTATTTTGGGATTAGGGTAGTTTTCAAAGAAAGCTGTGAATCTTTATCCCTCCCAGCCTGCTCATTGGGTAACAGAGTAGGAATTCTGTCATACCAGTTTTGTAAGCCCATTTCACACAGATTAGACACTTCTCTTCAAAAGAACAAATTTCCCATGCTTTTGACTAGGCGGAAGCCAAAACTTGATGACTATTGCAGAAATGAGTCTTTCATCACATGAAAGAGGTGAATGTATCTTTGGTAGGGTTGGGTTTGCTCATAGGTATAACTGTTGTAAATATTTTAATTAGATTTACCTGAGTAGTATGTCTCGTATGTTTCGAGGGTAGGTTGGATGACCCCGGTAGATGACCCCGGAAGTGACGTCATGTCACGTGACGTAGTGGCGCCATGTTGTGTTGTCATGGTAACCCGCGTGAGCGGCCATGTTGTGACGTCATCTCCATAGTGATACGTGGTGTGAGTGCGCATGCGCAGCGCGTGTTGTTAGGGTGATACGTGTTTCCGTCGTCCATTTTGTATACTGGAGGCCGCCATCTTGGTTTCTATGGTAGCACGTGATGTCTATGTTACCCAATTTTTCTGCAATAGGACGGGATATGTTCGATTGTAGAAGAGTAAATCTAATTACCACAAACAACCCGACAATCCCTCCAAATCACCAAAATCCACCCCAACTTTTACTATTTCGAATTCTTTCAGAATTCTCTGCTTCTATCTATATATGCAATAAGTGTCCTCTACCTGGCCATGTTCCTTTGTTCTGGAGTATACTCCAGTAGCGTAGAAGAGCCTATCAACTGGAACAGTTTACCTTATTATTACTGTATTTAGCAGTTTCTGGTCTATTCTTGTTAGTTCTAACCCTATTCCAAGTACTCTTGTAGTTTCATATATATAACTAACCAATCAGATTGCTTGATTTCCCATAATCTGTATACAGAGTTATCTCCCTTCTGTATAATAAAAGACTATATCCAATGGCCATATCCCATGTAATCCCATTTTGGGGAAACACCCGTGACTATAGAATCCCTTTCTGTCATATATGCTTATGTGAAAAAGCACAATGTGACACAATGTGCCCTAGCACAAAGGCACATGCTTTATGTGTCCCGATATGTGCTTATGTGAAAAGGCACAATGTGACACAATGTGCCCTATCACATAGGCACATACGGGTATTTGAGGATACCTATGTCCTGGTATTGTTTTATTCGAGGATACCTACTGGAGAATCCCTTTTTTGTCGTATGTGCTTATGTGAAAAGGCACAATGTGTCCTAGCACAAAGGCACATGCTTTATGTGCTTATATGTGCTTATGTGAAAAAGCACAATGTGACACAATGTGCCCTAGCACATAGGCACATACGGGTATTTTAGGATACCTGGTATTTTATTATTTGAGGATACTAGTTGGACTTTACATCCAGGTACTTCATACTACATCCGGGTACTTCTGTTGGGAAAGGTATAAAAGGTGTGTTGGTACGCAAATAAATTCATTTGTATCCTGACCGTCGTCGAGTGAAGACATGTTACCAGTTCGATGCAGATACTGTTCCAAGTTATTTTCAAGTTCGGATAATGCTCGAAGACACGAAAAGGACCATCGTCGGCTCCACTGCAGATATTGTACTAAGTTGTTGGCACAGCCATACAATAGGAAGAGACATGAAGAACATAACTGTCCAAGAGGAAGAGAAGAGGAGAGAGATACTGGACTGACTGACCAGAATAAACCACTTTTAGAATTTTTACAGGATGCTGACAAGGAGGAAATCGATGCCGTTCTACGTGCTGCTGATGAAGATTTGATTACCTGTTTATGCAAATGTGCTACCAACATTCTCGAAGATAAGATACCACTGAATTTAGCTGAATTTGATGACCTGCGAAAATACGAACATGTATTGAAGCTGCTAACAGATGATGGAATTTCTCCAGATATCAAAAGATGTATACTACGAAAGAGTTGCTTTCTCTCAGCGCTTATCAACCCAGTCCTAGCTCTGAAAAAAATATAAAAGGAGTGTTGGAGTGAAAATAAATTCATTTGTTCTACGACCACGAAAGAGTACAGTCATGAAAGTCCATTGCTGCAGATATTGTGATAACGAATTCCCCAGGAGCTTCACACGTAAGAGACATGAAGAGGATTACTGTCCCATGAAGAAATCGGAAACATCGAGCAACACTACAAGATTAGAAAGAAATTTAGATACACTGCGCATCCTATCTGATGCGAATCGATATGAAACCAAGACTATGCTGAAGATGGCTAGTGATGATTTGATACTATGTATATGTGATTGTGCTTCAAACATCTTGACGGGCGCAGTACCTATAACCAAATCTGAGAGAGCAAAGCTGATTCCACACAAGTACGAAATAAGGAGAATTGCCTCACCAAAGAGAGAACTATCTTATCGGAAAAGAAGACGCATCATACAGAAAGGAGGATTTTTGGGAAAGTTGATCAAACCCGTCATCAATGCTCTGTCCGATATCCTATAAAAGGGTCGTGCTCATAAGAAATTTGTTATTTGTAATCTGATCTTCGAAGAGAGCGGACATCTGCAATCCAGCTGTGCACCAAAAAATTGGTCAAGAGATTCGGACCCTGAGGAATCGTCGGAACTATCAGAAGATATGGAATATGAAGAAAAAGAAGACGAAGAAGAAGACGTTTCTATGATGGGAGGTATCGTTCAAAGTGCCTTTGACAGATACCAAAACGATTTTGACAACCTCATGAACAAATATATCGAAGATGGAATGGATAGTGAAGATGCAGTTGAAACAGAATATAGAGCACTTCAAAAGAATGTTAGAGAAGCCATTAGTGAGAAATACATTTATATCCTTGAGTACATTCAAAATTTTTGCAACGACTCAATTCACAAGAAAATTCAAGAAACTGCCAAGCGTCTTCGTGAGGAGAGGATTTTGACTTTGAAGAATCCCAGAAATATGCCTTGGAAAAGCGAAGATTTCTGTTCGACAACCTTATGACAAACTACTCATTCCGAGTAGATGATGATGAAGAAGAAGACGATTAAAAAAAAAGTATAAAAGGAGTGTTGGTATAAAAATAAATTCATTTCCGTTTTGAGCGTCGAAGAGTGAAGATGTCTGTGTCAACAACGGTGCTCAGATTCAAAGATGACTTACATATGCAGATCTTCAAGAATGATGCTGGATTAAAGCTAACTTCCCAGGAACTGACCCAAGTGAATCGTGTGGTAAATGCAGCCAAGAGAAAAAATCTAGACATAGATGCTGGTGAAAAGAAACAAAGAACAAAGATGTGTGGATACTGGCCGATCAGTAAACAAAAGAATAAAGACAGAACTGACTCACAATACAAACAGGAACGAAGTTACTACTGCGAACACAGTTTCTACAGAAACAAAGAAAGATGTTTCCACTAAGAACGAAGTTTGTACTGAAGACAAGAAAAAGATGCCAGCTCCCATAAAGAAAGAAGTTTCCACTAAGAACGAAGTTTCTACTGAAGTCAAGAAAAAGATGCCAGCTCCCATAAAGAATGAAGTTACCACTACGAATGAAGTTTCTACTGAAGTCAAGAAAAAGATGCCAGCTCCCATAAAGAATGAAGTTACCACTACGAATGAAGTTACTACTGAAGATACGAAGGATGTTTCCACTCAAACCACAAATGAAGTTACTACTAAGAAGACTGAAGTTACTACTATGAAACAGCTAGAGAAAGAGGAACCCAAAGATGCCAGACAGGAAATTAAAGCACCCAACAAAGCCAAGTTATCAAATGAGAGATTTATCAAGAACCTAGCCATGCGATGGGAAGAAGCTCCAACCTACAAGAAGATGAAATGGTTAGCCCATGCAAGAAGAACTACAAAGAGAAATGCCTTGAGACATTGAATTGTATACTTGAATAAAAGAAATTTAAATTTATATTCAGTTTTGTTGTTTTTTTTTATCTACTACCCCAACAGAAGTACCCGGATGTAGCATGAAGTACCCGGATGTAAAGTCCAACTAGTATCCTCAAATAATAAAATACCAGGTATCCTAAAATAGCCGTATGTGCCTATGTGCTAGGGCACATTGTGTCACATTGTGCTTTTTCACATAAGCACATATAAGCACATAAAGCATGTGCCTTTGTGCTAGGACACATTGTGTCACATTGTGCCTTTTCACATAAGCACATATGACAAAAAGGGATTCTCCAGTAGGTATCCTCGAATAAAACAATACTAGGACATAGGTATCCTCAAATACCCGTATGTGCCTTTGTTCTAGGGCACATTGTGCTTTTTCACATAAGTATATATGACAGAAAAGGGATTCTTTAGCCACGGGTGTTTCCCCAAAATGGGATTCCATGGGATATGGCCATTGGATATAGTCTTTTATTATACAGAAGGAAGATAACTCTGTATACAGATTATGGGAAATCAAGCAATCTGATTGGTTAGTTATATATATGAAACTACGAGAGTACTTGGAATAGGGTTAGAACTAACAAGAATAGACCAGAAACTGCTAAATACAGTAATAATATGGTAAATTGTTCCAGTTGATAGGCTCTTCTACGCTACTGGGGTATACTCCAGAACAAAGGAACATGGCCAGGTAGAGGAAACTTATTGCATATATAGATAGAAGCAGAGAATTCTGAAAGAATTCGAAATAGTAAAAGTTGGGGTGGATTTTGGTGATTTGGAGGGATTGTCGGGTTGTTTGTGGTAATTAGATTTACTCTTCTACAATCGAACACACCCTCTGAACGTACCCCGTCCTATTGCAGAAAAATTGGGTAACATAGCCATCACGTGCTACCATAGAAACCAAGATGGCGGCCTCCAGTATACAAAATGGACGACGGAAACACATATCACCCTAACAACACGCGCTGCGCATGCGCACTCACACCAAGTATCACTATGGAGATGACGTCACAACATGGCCGCTCACGCGGGTTACCATGACAACATAACATGGCGCCAGTACGTCACGTGACATAACGTCACTTCCGGGGTCATCCACCGGGGTCATCCAACCTACCCTCGAAACATACGAGACATACTACTTACCTGCCTCGAAAAGTTGCACTCGGAAATTATGTAATCCCCAAAACTAAACATTCTTGGAAAAATATATTGTTTCAATAAACATTTGAAGAATTCTATTTGACATCTTGCATTACTGTTGAATGTTCCAGATGAATGAAGAGGGTGATTTGAGGACTTTTTGGACCTAACAATTCATTTGACTATTGGTGTGTTTTGGTTGGGAATTCCCTGAGAAATATGTACATGTGACCAGCACTTCCCTTTCTGTTAGTTTTTCTCTGTTGTTTGTTGCATGACCCCCTGTTTAAGAATCAGAAAAAGGTTGTTTGAAGGGCGATACTTGACAAAAGATATTTGAATGCCAAATTTAAAATGATGCGACCTTATTTTTTTTTGTCTGCATGTTATGATGGTCGTCTATGGGAAAATATTTAGTACTGTGATACGTATTCATGTTTGGCTGAAATTAAACAATTGCAGGAATTCGATTGCATAAAATGTTTTTGGAGTAATGGTTGCGGAATGAAATATTTCAATATGTTGGATACTTTGGGGTTCCTTCTTAACGCTTTGTGTGTTGTCATATTAATTATTCTTACCGCCCACAATTTTCCAAAATGAAACTCCCCATAGAGCAGTCATTATATTTATTCTACTACTCCTGTATTGGCTACAGTGTGCTTATGATACATATATCAAATAATAAAATTTACTTTAGTAATTTACAGTGTAGTCCTAAAACACATACATTAGTTCTTATTCATTGCTGATTGCAAGTGGGGTTTTCCAGGCTGCATAAAATTATTCAATTAACAGGAGTATTCAGTTTACAGGAATTTTTCACTTTCCTGTATTCTAGAGATAAACTTAGCATTTATTCCATTATATCTTGTTTGACAGAGGTCCATGAGCCCTGTCAAACAAGATTTAATAGATTAAATGCCTGTATTGGATGTACTGAGGCCAAATAGGTCTATAAACAAAGGAAAACTGGAGAGAGTCATGGTAATTTCTCGACAGGTTACACAATTTTTTTAGCTCATCTGAGCGAAGTTCAAGGGGAGCTTTACTGATCACTTTCCATCCATCGTCCGTCCGTCGCCCGTCATTAACTTTTCTTTATTGACTTCTTCTCACGAACTGCGGGACGAAATTCAACAAAATTTGCTGTGCATGTTCCCTATCATATGTCAATTCAAGTTTGTTCAAATCAAGTTGACCTGCCCCTTGAGCCTAAATCTTAAAAAATCTTCTTCTCATGAACCAGCAGTAGCAGAGACTTGATATTAGGCGTGCAGCATCCTTTTGAGGTGATGACTCAGATTTGTTGAAGAGAAGTTCTAGGGGTTATATTTGCCATCGTTATGGGAGGGGCAAGAATTTTTGCTCCGCCCAAAATTTCTATTTTCCAAACTGAGAGGCTGATTTGAACCCAATTTGATATAAGGTTTTATTGGGACATAAGTAGTTAAGTTATGCCTAAAAAAATTTATTTTCCCGTCGCCCCATGGGAACCGAAGGAGCTAAAAATAGAAAAAAATTAAAACGCCCAAATCTCAAAAGTTGCACTGCACTGAGAATTTTTGTTTGGTATGAGGCTTCCTTAGGACCAACAGAATGGAATGGTGAAAATAAATTACTATCGGTTTATCATAGGGTAGTTTTTTGGGACTTTGAAAAAGTGCTGAGTCAGCATTTTTTAACACTGTGGGTAATGGGGAAAACACTAAAGAATCTTTTTCTCTCAAACGACTAGTCCAAAGGCTTTCATATTTCACATATAACATCATTGGAAAATTGATTCACATATTTGTTGAAATCAATTCCCTGGGTCCATATTTGGGCTCTGTATGGGAGCCCAAATGTTCAAAATAGTGCAATATGAGGAATATTCTTTAAAAATCTTCATCAGATCCACCAATCATTATATTTTGATATTTGGTATGCAGCATCCTTAGGGGGGTGAAATTCAATATTGTTCAAGCCAAGTCCCTGGGTTCGTATTTGGGCTCACTGTGGGAGCCCGAATTATAACTTAGTTCAATATGAGGAATTTTCTTTAAAAATTTTCTTCACATTCAGCACTCAGAATTTTTTTTTATATTTGGTATGCATCATCCTTAGGGCGATGAGATTTAAGATTGTTCAATCCAAGTCCATGGGTTAATATTTGGGCTCCCTGTTGGAGCCTGAATTATAACTTAGTTCAATATGAGGAATATTCTTCAAAAATCTTCTTCTTCGCATCCACCAGTAAGAATCTTTTGATATTTGGTATACAGTATCCTTAGGGAGGTGAGATATAAGTTTGTTAAAGCCAAGTCCCTGGGTTCATATTTGGGCTTCCTGTGGGAGCCCGAATTGGACCATAATTTCTATTTTCGAAAACTGAGAGGCCAATCAAACCAAATTTGATATGAAGGCTTATTGGGTCATAAGTACCTAATTTATGCCAAAAACATTTTTCCTGTCACCCCATTCGAACTGCAGGAGCTAAAAATAGAAAAAAATTAAATCGTCCATATCTCCAAAACTACACGGCACTGAGAATTTTTATTTTGTGTGAAGCTTCCTTAGGAACAGCAGAAAGGAATGGTCAAAAAAAATTGCGATCGTTTTTTTATAGGGTACTTTTCCAGGACTTGTGAAAAAATGCCGAGTCATCGTTTTTTAACACTGATTAATGGGAAAAACATTAAAGAATCTTCTTTTCCCATACCACCGTTCCAAAGGCATTTATATTTCACATATAACATTTTTGGAAGATTCATTCACAGGTTTGTTGAAATCAAATCCCTGGGTCCATATTTGGGCTCTCTATGGGAGCCCAAATATTCAGATTAGTGCAATATGAGGAATATTCTTTAAAAATCTTCTTCCAATCCACCAATCAGAAGCTTTTGATATTTGGTTTGCAGCATCCATACAGGGGTGAGATTCAAGTTTGTTCAGTTAGAGTCCCCGGCTTAATATTGGGGCTTTCTATGGGTGGGGTGAGGGGGGTGGCGGGGGGGGGGTTGCATGTTTGGTTCAGGTTTGTTCAAATCCATGGTTTAGTGTTTTTCCATAAAATTTGCTTTCATGACTTCATTTCTTTGTATTGTTGATGAACCATGTCTAACTGAATGTGACCCCAAATACTTCTTTGAACCACTTTGGCAGGTGAGCGATTAAGGACAACTGGGGCCTCTTGTTATTCAATTAACAGGCGTTACTCATTAACTTATATTCAATTAACACGTCAAATTTGTACTGGAGGTTTTGTTTTTCGAAAACTGAAAACTGTTTTCTGATGACATTCATATTTTACTACTTTAACCTTTTACCTAACATGAAAAGCAGACGACACTTGCAAAAAGAATTCTTGAATAACGAGCTCGTTCAAAAGAGGAGTCATAAGCTATGTTCTTGAGACAAAAAATGAGAAAATAATGAGAATTATTTGGCGATTTTTGTAAATGTTGTGTTGGCCGGTTTTGGCCGTTACATTGAGTAAAGGGTTAACAAATTGAAAAGTCATCGACATGCAGTAAACAATCTACCATATTCTCAGTTGCGTCGATTATATGCTATTAATTTTCACCGAGAAAAAGTTAACAGATAAAATACTACATGCACCCCCAATTCTTGCTCATGGCGGTCAGATAATATAGACCCAACATGTACCTGAAATTGGCATTCCTTTAAAAAAATTTAGTACCGTGGGATACATCACATATAATACAGGTTTTTTTGTGCAGAAATTATGCAAATTAGATGAACTTTGATTTTTTCAGTGCTACTTACACTCAGTAAGTACACATGTCAATACGGCTCGGGCTACAGTCTGTATTTATGAACCGATCTTTACGAAACATCTTGGATACCTTTGTTATCACCTTGGGAAAGGAACGAGTGTTTCTGTTTGCTGTCTAAAATTCAAGATGGCTGCCAGTGGCCATTTTGTACCGAAATTAGGTCTAATTAGTTTTTTGTACATAACTTCTATACGGCTCAGGCTAGAGGCCGTATTTATGAACCAATCTTTATGAAACTTCTTCGGTACCATTGTTATCACCGTGGGATGAGAACGAGTGTTTTTGGGTGTGGTCCGAAATTCAAGACCACCAGCAGCCATTTGGTACCAAAATTAGTGCAATCAGTCTTTTGTACAGAACTTCTGTATGAAAGTTTTGATTTGAATAAATTTTTGTATGAATGTTTAGTAACATGGAGTACATCACATATAGTATGGGTTTTTTTCTCGTGCAGAAATTATGCAAATTAGAGGAACTTTGATTTGTTCACTGCTTCTTATACACTGTAAGTGCACATGTCAATACGGCTCGGGCTAGAGGCTGTATTTATCAACCGATCTTCACAAAACTTCTTGGGTACCTTCGTTATCACCTTGGGACGAGAACGAGTGTTTCTGGGTGCGGTCCAAAATTCAAGATAGCTGCCAGTGGCCATTTTGTACCGAAATTAGGTCCAATCAGTTTTTTGTCACAACTTCTATACAGCTCGTAATTAAGAACTGATCTTCACGAAACTTCTTGGGTACCTTTGTTTTCACCTTGGGACAGTAACGAGTGTGTTTTGGGGTGCCTTTGTTATCACTGTGCCATGAGAACAAATATTTTGGGATTCAGTCAGACCCACTCTGGGACTCAAAGATTTCTTTTCTTGTTTAGCATCTGACTGTCACCGACCTTTACAATACTTGACCTATACATTTGTTATAGGCTATGGTCAGTATTTATGTACAGACCGTTACTATACTTTATATGTACCTTTGTTATCAGGTCATTACCTAGATGTTTGTCATTGCTGTGTCACATACTATACATGTACATGTCTTAACAAGTTGAGCTACAGTGTCATTGACACTTTCATTTTTCTGGAGAAGGCATTTCTTATATTTGTTTCAATTCGAAGCAAATGATCCACAGTACTTCTCTGGCTTCTGAAATCACACAGAACATTTACAAGTAGATTGTTTGATTCAAGAAACCAGACAAGTTGATCATTGATCATCTTTTCAATTGTTTTACCCAGACAACTTGTTAATGCTGTAGGTCTATAATTGCTTGGATTGCTGTGATCTTTATCAGGCTTTGGAAATGGGAATTATTGTTGCTTTACGCCAGGAAGGTGGAAAAAATCTGTTAATGTACGTCATCGGGACCAGTAGCCGTATCCTTTGCTTTATGCCAAGAGTTATTTAACTCTCCCAGTTCACTGCAATCCTCTAAACTGCCAGAATTTCAGAACAAAATTCTTTTGTTTTTCCTGTTGTTTTTTAGTTCAACTTTGACGTAGTCAAATTTGAGGTTTTATCATGGCCCATCGTCTGCCTGTTCGTCCATCCTTCAACAATTCAATACGGCTCGGGCTAGAGGCCGTATTTATGAACCGATCTTTACAAAACTTCTTGGATGCCTTTGTTATTACCGTGGGACGAGAACGAGTGTTTTTGGTTGCAGTCCTAAATTCAAGAGCAGGTACCTCCATTTTGTATTTCCAGAGTTATTCCCCTTTTTGTACTTACACTTTACAGTTTTGTGTTGCCTTCTCCTTCTGCATTTTACATGCTATATTTTTCAAACTTTGCACACATGTTGATCACCAATTGCTGGTGTGCATGTGACAAGAGCAAATAACTCTCTTCTTAGTTTTAGTACTTAAAACATTACAGTATTGTGTCACCTACTCCATCAACATTTTACATGCTATATTGTTCACACTTTGCACACATGTTGATCACCAATTGCCGTTGTGCATGTAACAAGAGCAGGTACCTCCATTTTGTATTTCCAGAGTTATGCCCCTTTTTGTACTTAAACATTACAGTATTTTGTCGCCTTCTCCTTCTACATTTTACATGCTATATTGTTCAAACTTTGCACACATGTTGATCACCAATTTCTGTTGTGTATGTGACAAGAGCAGGTACCTCCATTTTGTATTTCCAGAGTTATGCCCCTTTTTGTACTTAAACATTACAGTATTGTGCCGCCTTCTCCTTCAACATTTTACATGCTATATTGTTCAAACTTTGCACACATGTTGATCACCAATTTCTGTTGTGTATGTGACAAGAGCAGGTACCTCCATTTTGTATTTCCAGAGTTATGCCCCTTTTTGTACTTAAACATTACAGTATTGTGCCGCCTTCTCCTTCAACATTTTACATGCTATATTGTTCAAACTTTGCACACATGTTGATCACCTATTGCCGTTGTGCTTATGACAAGGGCAGATAACTCTATTTTGTATTTCTAGAGTTACGCCCCCTTTTAGTACTTAAAACATTGCTGTATTGTGTCGCCTACACCTTCAACATTTTACATGCAATATTGTTCAAACTTTGCACACATGTTGATCACCTATTGCCGTTGTGCTTGTGACAAGGGCAGATAACTCTATTTTGTATTTCTAGAGTTACGCCCCCTTTTAGTACTTAAAACATTGCTGTATTGTGTCGCCTACACCTTCAACATTTTACATGCAATATTGTTCAAACTTTGCACACATGGTGATCACCAGTTGCCGTTGTGCTTGTGGCAAGAGCAGGTAACTCCATTTTGTATTTCCAGAGTTATGCCCCTTTCAGTACTTAAAACATTACAGTATTGTGTCACCTTCTTCAACATTTTACATGCTATATTGTTCAAACTTTGCACACATGTTGATCAGTAATTGCCATTGTGCATGTGACAAGAGCAGGTAACTCTGTTTTGTATTTCCAGAGTTATACCCCATTTAGTACTTGAAACATTACTGTATTCTGTCGACTACTTCTTCAACATTTTAAATGCTATATTGTTAAAACTTTGCACACATGGTGATTACCACGGCATATGTTGCCCCGCAAGGCGGTGCTCTTGTTCTTTTACAAGTCATCTGGTCTTCGCTCGATTGATACATAGTTTGTCGAAATGATCTGTTATCAGTAACTTATTAGTATCCCGTTCAGTCTACTTACGATCTTTTATAGCCTGTTCGCAGTCATTTATAGTTTAGTGAAACGTTTTGGATTTGCCGAGGTTTTAAGAATAACTGTCTTTGTTATGTCAAGTAATTCTGTGGTGAAATGTTTTAGTTGGTCAGCACTGTCCACAAATTTCTCCCGTGTGACGTAAAGTTCCCCTAGAGCACCTCATCGTCCGCCAGAATTACACTCTTTAACACAGTTAAAAAGTAGTCACTCCCACACAAAATATGTGTAGTTGAGAGTTGATGGACCAGTAGTTCAAGATCATTTAGTAATACGGTTTTACTTGGTGAAACTTAAATCGAATATAGCCTAACTGTTTTGTCTAATGTTAGACGTACTGCCACCACTGAAAATTTGTGTGTAAAGGTACAGAACTGTGAATATTGTCATTTGTATCTAAGATACATATTCCATGAATATGAAGATCATTATCATCTGCCCAGGCATTTTACGAAGTGTAATGCTTAAAGGCTGAATGATCTTGTGTTTCATTAAAAGAGTTCCCTGCCAGCAGTACATAGCAGGTTTATATTTTTGGCGTAGAAGACCCAGTTCATTACAATTTTCCCTAAAACCTCGACAGTTCCACTGTTTGTTTGTTTTATCCATGCTTGGTTGGTGAATGAGATGGTGGACGTACGAGTGAAATGTCTCTGGTAGCTTTCTTAGATGATTTTTTTTTTCTTCTTATTTTTTTTTAATTTTTATTTGATTCTGACTCAGATTATGCTGTTGTGATCTTTGTTCTTGCTCTGGTTTGGGGTTTGTGTAGTCTGATTCACTTTTCTGCCCTGATGTAGTTATATGTTCATTATTCTGTTCTGTTTTAGGTGTATCTTTTCTCTGTTTTATCCTCTGTTGTTTGGTGCTGTTTGATTTGAGTGTTCAGTTGTAAAAGCTTGTAGCAGGATAGTACTGTGCCTTTGAACCAAGCATGGGGTGTCTGGCATTCTACTGATCTTGTTGTCATTTTGTAGCTTAACTTAACAAAGTCAAGATAAGTTACTGCCATCATGCGTGCGGTAGTCTGTTAGTCTGTTCACATGTTCCGTTAGCACATGCCACACCCCGTAGTTCTTGTCGGATCATTACAAAATTTCATATTCAGGTTTGAGATCATATCTAGATGAGAATGTCCACTTTTGGTTGCGATTGGTCAACCGTGATGGCCGCCCGAGCCGCAAACCCCAAAACCTTTAGCACAAACTACAGGTCGCATTTATGTAGGGATTTCATCATAACTTGGTAGGATGACTCAGTATAATATCTAGATGAGGACATCCTCTTTTGGTCGCGATCGGTCAATCATGATGGCTGCCCAAGGCCAAAACCCCAAAACCTTTAGCACAGTCTACAGATTGTATTTATGAAGAGATTTCATTGTAACTTGGTAGGATGACTCTATAACATCTAGATGAGAATGCCACCTTTTGGTCATGATCTGTCAACCGTGATGGCTGCCCAAGCCCGAAACCCAAAAACCTATAGCACAATCTACAGGTCATATTTAATATGGAGGGATTTCATTGTAACTTGGTAGGATGACTCAGTGTAATGTCTAGATGAGGACATCCCCTTTTGGTTCCGCTCGTTCAACCGTGCTCGCTACTCGGGCAAAAGCCCAAAAACCTTTAGCACAGTCTACAGTCCGTATTTATGAAGTGATTTCATTGTAACTTGATAGGATGACTTGTTTTGGAATAATTTCACTTTAGCTTGGTAACTTTGGTTGACGTACATTAACTGTGAGGGCCACGTACATTAACCCACCCCTCGGTTCTTTAGTACAGTCTACACCTCAAATTATTTTTATTGAAAACATAGCATACGAGAACAGAAATTAACATATTCCCAAATATCACAGTTCTTGTCTTATTTCATAATCCTTTCATAAACACTGAAAATTATCCTTTTCTTCAAACACAACACACAGTCAGGTTAAGCTACGGTGTCATGGACCCTTTCATTGTTTTAATGTCGTAGCATTTGATGGATCATGCCAAGTCCCCACTTCATCATAGCCTTTCCAATGTCATTTATATCATAATTACCTATTCTACTATATATGAAAAGCCTATGACATAAATTTTAGCTTTATACACCAACTATGGTGAGCACACCAGCAATGGGATTTCAATAGTTAAAATTTACACCTACAGTGGAACTACATCACTGACCTTTGGTGACGCCGACCCGAATGTGAACTCGTCTTAACTTATCGAACGTCACCTCGCGAAGAGTGAAATGAAAGAGTTTACCCCCATAAAACACGAAAAATTAACAAACATACATTGTCTCATGTCAATAAAACATCCATAACACGAAATAGTATGTTATTGTGTTATTAAAATGAAAAAGGACTTGTTTCTTTTTCTATTTCGTTTCGGTAATAAAATTGACAGAGGAAGTACTGCATACCGATGCTCATCTAAACAAAAACAAATAAGCACAAATTATTACATGTACGGCTGCTGCTCAGTAAAATCAAGAAAAAATAATAGCGGCTCTTCATAATCTGACGATCATGGTATAAATAAAATATACCCATAGTAGCTTGGTGTACCAAATGTTCACCACTCATGATGAACATTTGGTACACCAAGCTGCTATGGGTATATTTTAGATATCTACCACCTGAAGATCATGGTACATTGTACATTTTCGGTGTTAAAATGAGATTGAATTGTAATACAAGCACAATTTAAAACAGAAATCATGGGTTGTGGTCAAGCACAGCAACTACACTTTCAGTGTTAAAATAAGTTTCAATTGTAATTCAAGCACAATTTGAAACAGAAATCATGGGTTGTGGTCAAGCACAGCAACTACACTTTCAGTGTTAAAATGAGTTTGAATTGTAATTGAAGCACAATTTGAAACAGAAATCATGGGTTGTGGTCAAGCACAGCAATTACACTTTCGGTGTTAAAATGAGTTTGAATTGTAATTCAAGCACAATTTAAAGCAGAAATCAAGGGTTGTTGTCAAGCACAGCAACTACACTTTCGGTGTTAAAATGAGTTTGAATTGTAATTCAAGCACAATTTGAAACAGAAATCATGCACTGTGCTCAAGCACAGCAACTACACTTTCGGGGTTAAAATAGGTTTGTATCGCAATTCAAGCACAATTTGAAACCGAAATCATGCGTTGTGGTCAAGCACAGCAGCTACACTATCGGTGTTAAAATGAGTTCGAATTGTAATTCAAGCACAATTTGAAACAGAAATCACGGGTTGTGGTCAAGCACAGCAACTACACTTTCGGTGTTAAAATGAGTTTGAATTGTAATTCCAGCACAATTTGAAACAGAAATCATGGGTTGTGGTCAAGCACAGCAACTACACTTTCGGTGTTTTAATGAGTTTGAATTGTAATTAAAGCACAATTTGAAACAGAAATCATGGGTTGTGGTCAAGCACAGCAACTACACTTTTGGTGTTAAAATGAGTTTGAAATGCAATTCAAGCACAATTTGAAACAGAAATCATGGGTTGTGGTCAAGCACAGCAACTACACTTTCGGTGTTAAAATGAGTTTGAATTGTAATTCAAGCACAATTTGAAACAGAAATCATGGGTTGTGGTCAAGCATAGCAACTACACTTTCGGTGTTAAAATGAGTTTGAATTGTAATTGAAGCACAATTTGAAACAGAAATCATGGGTTGTGGTCAAGCACAGCAACTACACTTTCGGTGTTAAAATGAGTTGAATTGTAATTCAAGCACAATTTGAAGGAAACATCATGGGTTATGGTCAAGCACAGCAACTACACTTTCGGTGTTAAAATAAGTTTGAATTTTAATTCAAGAACAATTTGAAACAGAAATCGTGGGTTGTGGTCAAGCACAGCAACTACACTTTCGGTGTTAAAATGAGTTTGAATTGCAATTCAAGCACAATTTGAAACAGAAATCATGGGTTGTGGTCAAGCACAGCAACTACACTTTCGGAGTTAAAATGAGTTTGAATTGTAATTCAAGCACAATTTGAAACAGAAATCATAGGTTGTGGTCAAGCACAGCAACTACACATTCGTTGTTAAAATGAGCTTGAATTGTAATTCAGGCACAATATGAAGGAAACATCATGGGTTATGGTCAAGCACAGCAATTACACTTTCGGTGTTAAAATGAGTTTGAATTGTAATTCAAGCACAATTTGAAACAGAAATCATGGGTTGTGGTCAAGCACAGCAACTACACTTTCGGTGTTAAAATGAGTTTGAATTGTAATTCAAGCACAATTTGAAACAGAAATCATGGGTTGTGGTCAAGCACAGCAACTACACATTCGTTGTTAAAATGAGCTTGAATTGTAATTCAAGCACAATTTGAAGGAAACATCATGGGTTATGGTCACGCACAGCAACTACACTTTCGGTGTTAAAATACGTTTGAATTTTAATTCAAGAACAATTTGAAACAGAAATCGTGGGTTGTGGTCAAGCACAGCAACTACACCTTCGGTGTTAAAATGAGTTTGAATTGTAATTCAAGCACAATTTGAAACAGAAATCATGGGTTGTGGTCAAGCACAGCAACTACTCTTTCGGAGTTAAAATGAGTTTGAATTGTAATTCAAGCACAATTTGAAACAGAAATCATGGGTTGTGGTCAAGCACAGCAACTACACTTTCGGTGTTAAAATGAGTTTGAATTGTAATTCAAGCACAATTTGAAACAGAAATCATGGGCTGTGGTCAAGCACAGCAACTACACTTTCGGTGTTAAAATGAGTTTGAATTGTAATTCAAGCACAATTTGAAACAGAAATCATGGGTTGTGGTCAAGCACAGCAACTACACATTCGTTGTTAAAATGAGCTTGAATGGTAATTCAAGCACAATTGGAAGGAAACATCATGGGTTGTGGTCAAGCACAGCAACTACACTTTCGGTGTTAAAATAAGTTTGAATTTTAATTCAAGAAAAATTTGAAACAGAAATCATGGGTTGTGGTCAAGCACAGCAACTACACTTTCGGAGTTAAAATGAGTTTGAATTTTAATTCAAGAACAATTTGAAACAGAAATCATGGGTTGTGGTCAAGCACAGCAACTACAATTTCCGTGTTAAAATGAGTTTGAATTTTAATTCAAGCACAATTTGAAACAGAAATCATGGGTTGTGGTCAAGCACAGCAACTACACATTCAGTGTTAAAATGAGTTTGAATTGTATTTCAAGCACAATTTGAAACCGAAATCATGGGTTGTGGTCAAGCACAGCAACTACACATTCGTTGTTAAAATGAGCTTGAATTGTAATTCAAGCACAATTTGAAGGAAACATCATGGGTTATGGTCACGCACAGCAACTACACTTTCGGTGTTAAAATACGTTTGAATTTTAATTCAAGAACAATTTGAAACAGAAATCGTGGGTTGTGGTCAAGCACAGCAACTACACCTTCGGTGTTAAAATGAGTTTGAATTGTAATTCAAGCACAATTTGAAACAGAAATCATGGGTTGTGGTCAAGCACAGCAACTACTCTTTCGGAGTTAAAATGAGTTTGAATTGTAATTCAAGCACAATTTGAAACAGAAATCATGGGTTGTGGTCAAGCACAGCAACTACACTTTCGGTGTTAAAATGAGTTTGAATTGTAATTCAAGCACAATTTGAAACAGAAATCATGGGCTGTGGTCAAGCACAGCAACTACACTTTCGGTGTTAAAATGAGTTTGAATTGTAATTCAAGCACAATTTGAAACAGAAATCATGGGTTGTGGTCAAGCACAGCAACTACACATTCGTTGTTAAAATGAGCTTGAATGGTAATTCAAGCACAATTGGAAGGAAACATCATGGGTTGTGGTCAAGCACAGCAACTACACTTTCGGTGTTAAAATAAGTTTGAATTTTAATTCAAGAAAAATTTGAAACAGAAATCATGGGTTGTGGTCAAGCACAGCAACTACACTTTCGGAGTTAAAATGAGTTTGAATTTTAATTCAAGAACAATTTGAAACAGAAATCATGGGTTGTGGTCAAGCACAGCAACTACAATTTCCGTGTTAAAATGAGTTTGAATTTTAATTCAAGCACAATTTGAAACAGAAATCATGGGTTGTGGTCAAGCACAGCAACTACACATTCAGTGTTAAAATGAGTTTGAATTGTATTTCAAGCACAATTTGAAACCGAAATCATGGGTTGTGGTCAAGCACAGCAACTACACTTTCGGTGTTAAAATGAGTTTGAATTGTAAGTCCAAGACAATTAGAAACAGAAATCATGGCTTGTGGTCAAGCACAGCAACTACACTTTCGGTGTTAAAATGAGTGAATTTTAATTCAAGCACAATTTGAAACAGAAATCATGGGTTGAGGTCAAGCACAGCTACTACACTTTCGGTGTTAAAATGAGTTTGAATTGTAATTCAAGCACAATTTGAAACATAAACCATGGGTTGTGGTCAAGCACAGCAACTACACTTTCAGTGTTAAAATGAGTTTGAATTGTAATTGAAGCACAATTTGAAACAGAAATCATGGGTTGTGGTCAAGCACAGCAATTACACTTTCGGTGTTAAAATGAGTTTGAATTGTAATTCAAGCACAATTTAAAGCAGAAATCAAGGGTTGTTGTCAAGCACAGCAACTACACTTTCGGTGTTAAAATGAGTTTGAATTGTAATTCAAGCACAATTTGAAACAGAAATCATGCACTGTGCTCAAGCACAGCAACTACACTTTCGGGGTTAAAATAGGTTTGTATCGCAATTCAAGCACAATTTGAAACCGAAATCATGCGTTGTGGTCAAACACAGCAGCTACACTATCGGTGTTAAAATGAGTTCGAATTGTAATTCAAGCACAATTTGAAACAGAAATCACGGGTTGTGGTCAAGCACAGCAACTACACTTTCGGTGTTAAAATGAGTTTGAATTGTAATTCCAGCACAATTTGAAACAGAAATCATGGGTTGTGGTCAAGCACAGCAACTACACTTTCGGTGTTTTAATGAGTTTGAATTGTAATTAAAGCACAATTTGAAACAGAAATCATGGGTTGTGGTCAAGCACAGCAACTACACTTTTGGTGTTAAAATGAGTTTGAAATGCAATTCAAGCACAATTTGAAACAGAAATCATGGGTTGTGATCAAGCACAGCAACTACACTTTCGGTGTTAAAATGAGTTTGAATTGTAATTCAAGCACAATTTGAAACAGAAATCATGGGTTGTGGTCAAGCATAGCAACTACACTTTCGGTGTTAAAATGAGTTTGAATTGTAATTGAAGCACAATTTGAAACAGAAATCATGGGTTGTGGTCAAGCACAGCAACTACACTTTCGGTGTTAAAATGAGTTGAATTGTAATTCAAGCACAATTTGAAGGAAACATCATGGGTTATGGTCAAGCACAGCAACTACACTTTCGGTGTAAAAAAATAAGTTTGAATTTTAATTCAAGAACAATTTGAAACAGAAATCGTGGGTTGTGGTCAAGCACAGCAACTACACTTTCGGTGTTAAAATGAGTTTGAATTGCAATTCAAGCACAATTTGAAACAGAAATCATGGGTTGTGGTCAAGCACAGCACCTACACTTTCGGAGTTAAAATGAGTTTGAATTGTAATTCAAGCACAATTTGAAACAGAAATCATAGGTTGTGGTCAAGCACAGCAACTACACATTCGTTGTTAAAATGAGCTTGAATTGTTATTCAGGCACAATATGAAGGAAACATCATGGGTTATGGTCAAGCACAGCAATTACACTTTCGGTGTTAAAATGAGTTTGAATTGTAATTCAAGCACAATTTGAAACAGAAATCATGGGTTGTGGTCAAGCACAGCAACTACACTTTCGGTGTTAAAATGAGTTTGAATTGTAATTCAAGCACAATTTGAAACAGAAATCATGGGTTGTGGTCAAGCACAGCAACTACACATTCGTTGTTAAAATGAGCTTGAATTGTAATTCAAGCACAATTTGAAGGAAACATCATGGGTTATGGTCAAGCACAGCAACTACACTTTCGGTGTTAAAATACGTTTGAATTTTAATTCAAGAACAATTTGAAACAGAAATCGTGGGTTGTGGTCAAGCACAGCAACTACACCTTCGGTGTTAAAATGAGTTTGAATTGTAATTCAAGCACAATTTGAAACAGAAATCATGGGTTGTGGTCAAGCACAGCAACTAAACTTTCGGAGTTAAAATGAGTTTGAATTGTAATTCAAGCACAATTTGAAACAGAAATCTTGGGTTGTGGTCAAGCACAGCAACTACACTTTCGGTGTTAAAATGAGTTTGAATTGTAATTCAAGCACAATTTGAAACAGAAATCATGGGCTGTGGTCAAGCACAGCAACTACACTTTCGGTGTTAAAATGAGTTTGAATTGTAATTCAAGCACAATTTTAAACAGAAATCATGGGTTGTGGTCAAGCACAGAAACTACACATTCGTTGTTAAAATGAGCTTGAATTGTAATTCAAGCACAATTGGAAGGAAACATCATGGGTTGTGGTCAAGCACAGCAACTACACTTTCGGTGTTAAAATAAGTTTGAATTTTAATTCAAGAAAAATTTGAAACAGAAATCATGGGTTGTGGTCAAGCACAGCAACTACACTTTCGGAGTTAAAATGAGTTTGAATTTTAATTCAAGAACAATTTGAAACAGAAATCATGGGTTGTGGTCAAGCACAGCAACTACAATTTCCGTGTTAAAATGAGTTTGAATTTTAATTCAAGCACAATTTGAAACAGAAATCATGGGTTGTGGTCAAGCACAGCAACTACACATTCAGTGTTAAAATGAGTTTGAATTGTATTTCAAGCACAATTTGAAACCGAAATCATGGGTTGTGGTCAAGCACAGCAACTACACTTTCGGTGTTAAAATGAGTTTGAATTGTAAGTCCAAGACAATTAGAAACAGAAATCATGGCTTGTGGTCAAGCACAGCAACTACACTTTCGGTGTTAAAATGAGTGAATTTTAATTCAAGCACAATTTGAAACAGAAATCATGGGTTGAGGTCAAGCACAGCAACTACACTTTCGGTGTTAAAATGAGTTTGAATTGTAATTCAAGCACAATTTGAAACATAAACCATGGGTTGTGGTCAAGCACAGCAACCACACATTCGGAGTTGTAATGAGTTTGAATTGTAATTCAAGCACAATTTGAAACCGAAATCATGCGTTGGGGTCAAGAACAGCAACTACACTTTCGGTGTTAAAATGAGTTTCAGTTGTAAGTCCAGGACAATTAGAAACAGAAAGCATGGGTTGTGGTCAAGCACAGCAACTACACTTCCGGTGTTAAAATGAGTGAATTTTAAATCAAGCACAATTTGAAACAGAAATCATGGGTTGAGGTCCAGCACAGCAACTACACTTTCGGTGTTAAAATGAGTTTGAATTTTAATCCAAGCACAATTTGAAACAGAAACCATGGGTTGCTGTAAAGCACAGCAATTACACTTTCGGTGTTAAAATGAGTTTGAATTGTAATTCAAGCACAATTTCAAACAGATGTCATGAATTGTAATTCAAGAACAATTTGAAACAGAAATCATGGGTTGTGGCCAAGCACAGCAACTACACTTTAAGTGTTAAAATGAATTTGAATTGTAATTCAAGCACAATTTGAAACGAAATCATGGGTTGTGGTCAAGCACAGCAACAACACTTTCGGTGTTAAAGTGAGTTTGAATTGCATTTCCAGCACAATTTGAAACCGAAACCATGGGTTGCGGTCAAGCACAGCAAGTACACTTTCGGTGTTAAAATGAGTTTGAATTGTAATTCAAGCACAATTTGAAACAGAAATCATGGGTTGTGGTCAAGCACAGCAACTACACTTTCGGTTTTAAAATGAGTTTGAATTGTAATTGAAGCACAATTTGAAACAGAAATCATGGGTTGTGGTCAAGCACAGCAACTACACTTTCGGTGTTAAAATGAGTTTGAATTGTAATTGAAGCACAATTTGAAACAGAAATCATGGGTTGTGGTCAAGCACAGCAACTACACATTCGGTGTTAAAACGAGCTTGAATTGCAATTCAAGCACAATTTGAAACAGAACTCATGGGTTGTGGTCAGGCACAGGAACTACAATTTCTGTGTTGAAGTTAGTTTGAATTGCAATTCCAGCACAATTTGAAATCGAAACCATGGGTTGCGGTCAAGCACAGCAACCACACTTTCGGTGTTAAAATGAGTTTGAAATGCAATTCAAGCACAATTTGAAACAGAAATTATGGGTTGTGGTCAAGCACAGCAACTACACTTTCGGTGTTAAAATGAGTTTGAATTGTAATTCAAGCGCAATTTGAAACAGAAATCATGGGTTGTGGTCAAGCACAGCAACTACATTTTCGGAGTTAAAATGAGTTTGAATTGTAAGTCCAGGACAATTAGAAACAGAAATCATGGCTTGTGGTCAAGCACAGCAACTACACTTTCGATGTTAAAATGAGTGAATTTTAATTCAAGCACAATTTGAAACAGAAATCATGGGTTGAGGTCAAGCACAGCAACTACACTTTTGGTGTTAAAATGAGTTTGAATTGTAATTCAAGCACAATTTGAAACATAAACCATGGGTTGTGGTCAAGCACAGCAACCACACATTCGGAGTTAAAATGAGTTTGAATTGTAATTCAAGCACAATTTGAAACAGAAATCATGGGTTGTGGTCAAGCACAGCAACTACACATTCAGTGTTAAAATGAGTTTGAATTGTATTTCAAGCACAATTTGAAACCGAAATCATGGGTTGTGGTCAAGCACAGCAACTACACTTTCGGTGTTAAAATGAGTTTGAATTGTAAGTCCAAGACAATTAGAAACAGAAATCATGGCTTGTGGTCAAGCACAGCAACTACACTTTCGGTGTTAAAATGAGTGAATTTTAATTCAAGCACAATTTGAAACAGAAATCATGGGTTGAGGTCAAGCACAGCAACTACACTTTCGGTGTTAAAATGAGTTTGAATTGTAATTCAAGCACAATTTGAAACATAAACCATGGGTTGTGGTCAAGCACAGCAACTACACTTTCAGTGTTAAAATGAGTTTGAATTGTAATTGAAGCACAATTTGAAACAGAAATCATGGGTTGTGGTCAAGCACAGCAATTACACTTTCGGTGTTAAAATGAGTTTGAATTGTAATTCAAGCACAATTTAAAGCAGAAATCAAGGGTTGTTGTCAAGCACAGCAACTACACTTTCGGTGTTAAAATGAGTTTGAATTGTAATTCAAGCACAATTTGAAACAGAAATCATGCACTGTGCTCAAGCACAGCAACTACACTTTCGGGGTTAAAATAGGTTTGTATCGCAATTCAAGCACAATTTGAAACCGAAATATGCGTTGTGGTCAAGCACAGCAGCTACACTATAGGTGTTAAAATGAGTTCGAATTGTAATTCAAGCACAATTTGAAACAGAAATCACGGGTTGTGGTGAAGCACAGCAACTACACTTTCGGTGTTAAAATGAGTTTGAATTGTAATTCCAGCACAATTTGAAACAGAAATCATGGGTTGTGGTCAAGCACAGCAACTACACTTTCGGTGTTTTAATGAGTTTGAATTGTAATTAAAGCACAATTTGAAACAGAAATCATGGGTTGTGGTCAAGCACAGCAACTACACTTTTGGTGTTAAAATGAGTTTGAAATGCAATTCAAGCACAATTTGAAACAGAAATCATGGGTTGTGGTCAAGCACAGCAACTACACTTTCGGTGTTAAAATGAGTTTGAATTGTAATTCAAGCACAATTTGAAACAGAAATCATGGGTTGTGGTCAAGCATAGCAACTACACTTTCGGTGTTAAAATGAGTTTGAATTGTAATTGAAGCACAATTTGAAACAGAAATCATGGGTTGTGGTCAAGCACAGCAACTACACTTTCGGTGTTAAAATGAGTTGAATTGTAATTCAAGCACAATTTGAAGGAAACATCATGGGTTATGGTCAAGCACAGCAACTACACTTTCGGTGTTAAAATAAGTTTGAATTTTAATTCAAGAACAATTTGAAACAGAAATCGTGGGTTGTGGTCAAGCACAGCAACTACACTTTCGGTGTTAAAATGAGTTTGAATTGCAATTCAAGCACAATTTGAAACAGAAATCATGGGTTGTGGTCAAGCACAGCAACTACACTTTCGGTGTTAAAATGAGTTTGAATTGTAATTCAAGCACAATTTGAAACAGAAATCATGGGTTGTGGTCAAGCACAGCAACTACACATTCAGTGTTAAAATGAGTTTGAATTGTATTTCAAGCACAATTTGAAACCGAAATCATGGGTTGTGGTCAAGCACAGCAACTACACTTTCGGTGTTAAAATGAGTTTGAATTGTAAGTCCAAGACAATTAGAAACAGAAATCATGGCTTGTGGTCAAGCACAGCAACTACACTTTCGGTGTTAAAATGAGTGAATTTTAATTCAAGCACAATTTGAAACAGAAATCATGGGTGGAGGTCAAGCACAGCAACTACACTTTCGGTGTTAAAATGAGTTTGAATTGTAATTCAAGCACAATTTGAAACATAAACCATGGGTTGTGGTCAAGCACAGCAACTACACTTTCAGTGTTAAAATGAGTTTGAATTGTAATTGAAGCACAATTTGAAACAGAAATCATGGGTTGTGGTCAAGCACAGCAATTACACTTTCGGTGTTAAAATGAGTTTGAATTGTAATTCAAGCATAATTTAAAGCAGAAATCAAGGGTTGTTGTCAAGCACAGCAACTACACTTTCGGTGTTAAAATGAGTTTGAATTGTAATTCAAGCACAATTTGAAACATAAATCATGCACTGTGCTCAAGCACAGCAACTACACTTTCGGGGTTAAAATAGGTTTGTATCGCAATTCAAGCACAATTTGAAACCGAAATCATGCGTTGTGGTCAAGCACAGCAGCTACACTATAGGTGTTAAAATGAGTTCGAATTGTAATTCAAGCACAATTTGAAACAGAAATCACGGGTTATGGTGAAGCACAGCAACTACACTTTCGGTGTTAAAATGAGTTTGAATTGTAATTCCAGCACAATTTGAAACAGAAATCATGGGTTGTGGTCAAGCACAGCAACTACACTTTCGGTGTTTTAATGAGTTTGAATTGTAATTAAAGCACAATTTGAAACAGAAATCATGGGTTGTGGTCAAGCACAGCAACTACACTTTTGGTGTTAAAATGAGTTTGAAATGCAATTCAAGCACAATTTGAAACAGAAATCATGGGTTGTGGTCAAGCACAGCAACTACACTTTCGGTGTTAAAATGAGTTTGAATTGTAATTCAAGCACAATTTGAAACAGAAATCATGGGTTGTGGTCAAGCATAGCAACTACACTTTCGGTGTTAAAATGAGTTTGAATTGTAATTGAAGCACAATTTGAAACAGAAATCATGGGTTGTGGTCAAGCACAGCAACTACACTTTCGGTGTTAAAATGAGTTGAATTGTAATTCAAGCACAATTTGAAGGAAACATCATGGGTTATGGTCAAGCACAGCAACTACACTTTCGGTGTTAAAATAAGTTTGAATTTTAATTCAAGAACAATTTGAAACAGAAATCGTGGGTTGTGGTCAAGCACAGCAACTACACTTTCGGTGTTAAAATGAGTTTGAATTGCAATTCAAGCACAATTTGAAACAGAAATCATGGGTTGTGGTCAAGCACAGCAACTACACTTTCGGAGTTAAAATGAGTTTGAATTGTAATTCAAGCACAATTTGAAACAGAAATCATAGGTTGTGGTCAAGCACAGCAACTACACATTCGTTGTTAAAATGAGCTTGAATTGTAATTCAGGCACAATATGAAGGAAACATCATGGGTTATGGTCAAGCACAGCAATTACACTTTCGGTGTTAAAATGAGTTTGAATTGTAATTCAAGCACAATTTGAAACAGAAATCATGGGTTGTGGTCAAGCACAGCAACTACACTTTCGGTGTTAAAATGAGTTTGAATTGTAATTCAAGCACAATTTGAAACAGATATCATGGGTTGTGGTCAAGCACAGCAACTACACATTCGTTGTTAAAATGAGCTTGAATTGTAATTCAAGCACAATTTGAAGGAAACATCATGGGTTATGGTCAAGCACAGCAACTACACTTTCGGTGTTAAAATACGTTTGAATTTTAATTCAAGAACAATTTGAAACAGAAATCGTGGGTTGTGGTCAAGCACAGCAACTACACCTTCGGTGTTAAAATGAGTTTGAATTGTAATTCAAGCACAATTTGAAACAGAAATCATGGGTTGTGGTCAAGCACAGCAACTACACTTTCGGAGTTAAAATGCGTTTGAATTGTAATTCAAGCACAATTTGAAACAGAAATCTTGGGTTGTGGTCAAGCACAGCAACTACACTTTCGGTGTTAAAATGAGTTTGAATTGTAATTCAAGCACAATTTGAAACAGAAATCATGAGCTGTGGTCAAGCACAGCAACTACACTTTCGGTGTTAAAATGAGTTTGAATTGTAATTCAAGCACAATTTGAAACAGAAATCATGGGTTGTGGTCAAGCACAGAAACTACACATTCGTTGTTAAAATGAGCTTGAATTGTAATTCAAGCACAATTGGAAGGAAACATCATGGGTTGTGGTCAAGCACAGCAACTACACTTTCGGTGTTAAAATAAGTTTGAATTTTAATTCAGGAAAAATTTGAAACAGAAATCATGGGTTGTGGTCAAGCACAGCAACTACACTTTCGGAGTTAAAATGAGTTTGAATTTTAATTCAAGAACAATTTGAAACAGAAATCATGGGTTGTGGTCAAGCACAGCAACTACAATTTCCGTGTTAAAATGAGTTTGAATTTTAATTCAAGCACAATTTGAAACAGAAATCATGGGTTGTGGTCAAGCACAGCAACTACACATTCAGTGTTAAAATGAGTTTGAATTGTATTTCAAGCACAATTTGAAACCGAAATCATGGGTTGTGGTCAAGCACAGCAACTACACTTTCGGTGTTAAAATGAGTTTGAATTGTAAGTCCAAGACAATTAGAAACAGAAATCGTGGCTTGTGGTCAAGCACAGCAACTACACTTTCGGTGTTAAAATGAGTGAATTTTAATTCAAGCACAATTTGAAACAGAAATCATGGGTTGAGGTCAAGCACAGCAACTACACTTTCGGTGTTAAAATGAGTTTGAATTGTAATTCAAGCACATTTTGAAACATAAACCATGGGTTGTGGTCAAGCACAGCAACCACACATTCGGAGTTGTAATGAGTTTGAATTGTAATTCAAGCACAATTTGAAACCGAAATCATGCGTTGGGGTCAAGAACAGCAACTACACTTTCGGTGTTAAAATGAGTTTCAGTTGTAAGTCCAGGACAATTAGAAACAGATAGCATGGGTTGTGGTCAAGCACAGCAACTACACTTCCGGTGTTAAAATGAGTGAATTTTAAATCAAGCACAATTTGAAACAGAAATCATGGGTTGAGGTCCAGCACAGCAACTACACTTTCGGTGTTAAAATGAGTTTGAATTTTAATCCAAGCACAATTTGAAACAGAAACCATGGGTTGCTGTAAAGCACAGCAATTACACTTTCGGTGTTAAAATGAGTTTGAATTGTAATTCAAGCACAATTTCAAACAGATGTCATGAATTGTAATTCAAGAACAATTTGAAACAGAAATCATGGGTTGTGGCCAAGCACAGCAACTACACTTTAAGGGTTAAAATGAATTTGAATTGTAATTCAAGCACAATTTGAAACGAAATCATGGGTTGTGGTCAAGCACAGCAACAACACTTTCGGTGTTAAAGTGAGTTTGAATTGCATTTCCAGCACAATTTGAAACCGAAACCATGGGTTGCGGTCAAGCACAGCAAGTACACTTTCGGTGTTAAAATGAGTTTGAATTGTAATTGAAGCACAATTTGAAACAGAAATCATGGGTTGTGGTCAGGCACAGCAACTACACTTTCGGTGTTAAAATGAGTTTGAATTGTAATTGAAGCACAATTTGAAACAGAAATCATGGGTTGTGGTCAAGCACAGCAACTACACTTTCGGTGTTAAAATGAGTTTGAATTGTAATTGAAGCACAATTTGAAACAGAAATCATGGGTTGTGGTCAAGCACAGCAACTACACATTCGGTGTTAAAATGAGCTTGAATTGCAATTCAAGCACAATTTGAAACAGAACTCATGGGTTGTGGTCAGGCACAGGAACTACAATTTCTGTGTTGAAGTTAGTTTGAATTGCAATTCCAGCACAATTTGAAATCGAAACCATGGGTTGTGGTCAAGCACAGCAACTACACTTTCGGTGTTAAAATGAGTTTGAAATGCAATTCAAGCACAATTTGAAACAGAAATTATGGGTTGTGGTCAAGCACAGCAACTACATTTTCGGTGTTAAAATGAGTTTGAATTGTAATTCAAGCGCAATTTGAAACAGAAATCATGGGTTGTGGTCAAGCACAGCAACTACATTTTCGGAGTTAAAATGAGTTTGAATTGTAAGTCCAGGGCAATTAGAAACAGAAATCATTGCTTGTGGTCAAGCACAGCAACTACACTTTCGATGTTAAAATGAGTGAATTTTAATTCAAGCACAATTTGAAACAGAAATCATGGGTTGAGGTCAAGCACAGCAACTACACTTTTGGTGTTAAAATGAGTTTGAATTGTAATTCAAGCACAATTTGAAACATAAACCATGGGTTGTAGTCAAGCACAGCAACCACACATTCGGAGTTAAAATGAGTTTGAATTGTAATTCAAGCACAATTTGAAACCGAAATCATGCGTTGGGGTCAAGAACAGCAACTACACTTTCAGTGTTAAAATGAGTTTCAATTGTAAGTCCAGGACAATTAGAAACAGAAAGCATGGGTTGTGGTCAAGCACAGCAACTACACTTCCAGTGTTAAAATGAGTGAATTTTAAATCAAGCACAATTTGAAACAGAAATCATGGGTTGAGGTCCAGCACAGCAACTACACTTTCGGTGTTAAAATGAGTTTGAATTTTAATCCAAGCACAATTTGAATCAGAAACCATGGGTTGCTGTAATGCACAGCAACTACACTTTCGGTGTTAAAATGAGTTTGAATTGTAATTCAAGCACAATTTCAAACAGATATCATGAATTGTAATTCAAGAACAATTTGAAACAGAAATCATGGGTTGTGGTCAAGCACAGCAACTACACTTTAAGTGTTAAAATGAATTTGAATTGTAATTCAAGCACAATTTGAAACGAAATCATGGGTTGTGGTCAAGCACAGCAACAACACTTTCGGTGTTAAAGTGAGTTTGAATTGCAATTCCAGCACAATTTGAAACCGAAACCATGGGTTGCAGTCAAGCACAGCAACTACACTTTCGGTGTTAAAATGAGTTTGAATTGTAATTGAAGCACAATTTGAAACAGAAATCATGGGTTGTGGTCAAGCACAGCAATTACACTTTCGGTGTTGAAATGAGTTTGAATTGTAATTGAAGCACAATTTGAAATAGAAATCATGGGTTGTGGTCAAGCACTGCAACTACACATTCGGTGTTAAAATGAGCTTGAATTGCAATTCAAGCACAATTTGAATCAGAACTCATGGGTTGTGGTCAGGCACAGGAACTACAATTTCTGTATTAAAGTGAGTTTGAATTGCAATTCCAGTACAATTTGAAACCGAAACCATGGGTTACGGTCAAGCACAGCAACTACACTTTCGGTGTTAAAATGAGTTTGAAATGCAATTCAAGCACAATTTGAAACAGAAATCATGGGTTGTGGTCAAGCACAGCAACTACACTTTCGGTGTTAAAATGAGTTTGAATTGTAATTCAAGCACAATTTGAAACAGAAATCATGGGTTGTGGTCAAGCACAGCAACTACACTTTCGGTGTTAAAATGAGTTTGAATTGTAATTGAAGCACAATTTGAAACAGAAATCATGGGTTGTGGTCAAGCACAGCAACTACACTTTCGGCGTTAAAATGAGTTGAATTGTAATTCAAGCACAATTTGAAACCGAAATCATGGGTTGTGGTCAAGAACAGCAATTACACTTTCTGTGTTAAAGTGAGTTTGAATTGTAATTCAAGCACAATTTGAAACAGAAATCATGGGTTGTGGTCATGCACAGCAACTACAATTTCTCTGTTAAAATGAGTTTGAATTGTAATTCAAGCACAATTTGAAACAGAGATCATGGGTTGTGGTCAAGCACAGCAACTACACTTTCTGTGTTAAAATGAGTTTGAATTACAATTCAAGCACAATTAGAAACATAACTCATGAGTTGTGGTCATGCACAGCAACTGCACTTTTGGTGTTAAAATGAGTTTGAATTGTAATTCAAGCACAATTTGAAACAGAAATCGTGGGTTGTGGTCAAGCATAGCAACTACACTTTCGGTGTTAAAATGAGTATGAATTGCAATTAAAGCACAATTTGAAACAGATCATGGGTTGTGGTCAAACACAGCAAGTACACTTTCGGTGGTAAATGAGTTTGAATTGTAATTCAAGAAGAATTTGAAACAGAAGTCATGCTTTGTGGTCAAGCACAGCAACTACACTTTCGGTGTTAAAATGAATGAATTTTAATTCAAGCACAATGTGACACAGAAATCATGGGTTGTGGTCCAGCACAGCAACTAGACTTTCGGTGTTAAAATGAGTTTGAATTGTAATTCAAGCACAATTTGAAACCGAAATCATGGGTTGTGGTCAAACACAGCAACTACACTTTCGGTGTTAAAATGAGTTTGAATTGTAATTCAAGCACAATATGAAACAGAGATCATGGGTTGTGGTCAAGCACAGCAACTACACTTTCTGTGTTAAAATGAGTTTGAATTGCAATTCAAGCACAATTTGAAAGATAACTCATGGGTTGTGGTCATGCACAGCAACTGCACTTTTGGTGTTAAAATGAGTTTGAATTGCAAATCAAGCACAATTTGAAACAGAAATCGTGGGTTGTGGTCAAGCATAGCAACAACACTTTCGGTGTTAAAATGAGTATGAATTGCAATTAAAGCACAATTTGAAACAGAAATCATGGGTGGTGGTCAAACACAGCAAGTACACTTTCGGTGTTAAAATGAGTTTGAATTGTAATTCAAGCACAATTTGAAACAGAAGTCATGCGTTGTGGTCAAGCACAGCAACTACACTTTCGGTGTTAAAATGAATGAATTTTAATTCAAGCACAATGTGAAACAGAAATCATGGGTTGTGGTCAAGCACAGCAACTAGACTTTCGGTGTTAAAATGAGTTTGAATTGTAATTGAGGCACAATTTGAAACAGAAATCATGGGTTGTGGTCAAGCACAGCAACTACACTTTCGGTGTTAAAATGAGTTTGAATTGTAATTGAAGCACAATTTGAAACAGAAATCATGGGTTGTGGTCAAGCACAGCAACTACACATTCCGTGTTAAAATGAGCTTGAATTGCAATTCAAGCACAATTTGAAACAGAACTCATGGTTTGTGGTCAGGCACAGGAACTACAATTTCTGTGTTAAAGTGAGTTTGAATTGCAATTCCAGCACAATTTGAAACCGAAACCATGGGTTGCGGTCAAGCACAGCAACTACACTTTCGGTGTTAAAATGAGTTTGAATTGTAATTCAAGCACAATTTGAAACCGAAATCATGGGTTGTGGTCAAACACAGCAACTACACTTTCGGTGTTAAAATGAGTTTGAATTGCAATTCAAGCACCATTAGAAACATAACTCATGGGTTGTGGTCATGCACAGCAACTGCACTTTTGGTGTTAAAATGAGTTTGAATTGTAATTCAAGCACAATTTGAAACAGAAATCGTGGGTTGTGGTCAAGCATAGCAACTACACTTTCGGTGTTAAAATGAGTTTGAATTGTAATTGAAGCACAATTTGAAACAGAAATCAAGGGTTGTGGTCAAGCACAGCAACTACACATTCGGTGTTAAAATGAGTTTGAATTGTAATTCAAAATATGTTTCCGAAGTCGAAATTCCTACTATATCAATATCAACTACACAAACAGTCCCAAAAAGGGGTTCTGTAAAAGTGATTCTATAAGTTGGATTCCTATGTGGGATTCCAAGCTGCTATACTGCTTCTGGTAGTTTTAACGTCGCCTTCCATCTTGTCTTCAACTATCTTTCCTATGATTTACCTCTATTTTTGTTTTCAATACCAGTAATAGAATATGTACCAATAACTAATACACAATTTTCTGCAACAACAACGTTCACAACACAAATAAAGACAAAGTGAGCGTGGGCTCAAGAGAAATACAACACCCCCTTTTCCCGTTCAGCCATATGAATGTGATGTATTTTCTCCCCAGTAAGATGCATATCAAATTTGGTTGCAATCAATTCACCCAAACTCAAGTTAAAATTCGGACAATACAAAAAATATGTTTCCTAAGTCGAAAAAGGACCATAACTCGGATGAAAATAAACGGACCATTCCATTTTCAAACATAACCTGCATTACCTCCCAAGTAAGCCTTATACCAAATTTAGTTACGATCAATTCACCCAAACTGAAGTTAGATTAAAATTTGGACGCCAAAGTGTTTTAGACGGACGGTCGGACGAACAGACGGACGGACGGACAGATGGACGGACCTACGGACGGACGGACGGACATTCCAACTATTTGGGTTTAAGGGCTACGAAAAAAACATTTTAAATGTCCATAACCTTATTTTAGCCAGAACCCCACCCCCTCCACCCTAGAACTTATATTTAACCCTAACCCCACCCCATCCACTAAAAAACCACACCCTAACCCTAACCCTAACCCTACCCTACCCTCACCCTAAACCCTAAAACCCCAACCCTGACCCTAACCCCCAATCCCCTTGGGACCTAACCCTCCCCAACCTTAAGATCTACTCTGGGGCTACCCCTAACCCTAACCCAACCCCACCCCTGACCCTAACCCCACCTAGCCACACCAAAATGATTAGGGGCTTTTTTGTTTAGGGGGCTATAAAAACTAAAACCCCACCCCTGACCCCAACCCCTACCCCACTGGGTTCTAACCCCCTCCAACCTTTAGCCCTGCCCTGGGGCTAACCCTAACCCCAATCCCACCCCTCTTCTAACCCTAATACTACCCTAATTTCGACTAACCTCCTAAAAATAATACCTCCTAAACAGGTTTAGTCGGCCCGGACGGACGGACGGACGGACGGACGGACGGACGGACGGACGGACGGACACGGACGGACGGACGGGCGGGCGGGCGGCCAGACAACCTCATGACATAATACGTCCGTCTAAAAATGACGGGCGTATAAAAAACAATCGTCTGACCGAACAGTATAGTCATTCATAATCAGCTAGCATGTCAAACTTCTTTTTTAATTATATTATTTCGGCCAATTTGGTCAAAAATTGAAACAAGTAGACATACGAATTTAGTGACTTCTGTTGTGTTAACTGAAAAAAACAGATGACTTTTGATCTACACAGTTTATGGTTACCGGGCTGATATTTCGACAAGAATCCGAGAATCGATTGATGCAAAGATTATTTCGTGCAACAAAACCATTGAAAATCCATTTTGATTCTCGCTACACCTCTGCTAGGATTCACATGAAAAGAACTGAGTCAGTTTAACAGCCCTTTACCACGCGTACGGAAACAAATTAACCAATACAAGGCTAACATGACCTGAAATATCCAGACACTCACATTGTCAATAAAATCGTGTGAATATGGCCGTCACTGGAACTGGCTCATTGAGACGGCTCCAATGACATCCATATTTGTAAGGTTTTATTGGTAAATTTTTTTTTTTTTTAAAATCAGTTGATGTTTTAAAAATTAAAAGCTGTGTGAGTAAAGGTTTATCAAGTGTTATCAGTTTACAACAGGTGTTCAACAATGGTGGCCTCACCTTGGATGGATCTTCATCCTGGGACACTCATAGCAACAATTTTTGTAAGAATGCAAATGAATCTCCCAGATTTAAATGAAATATAAGCTCATGGTTAGCTCCCTTGATATGATTATCAAGGGACTTCTGTTGTGTCAACCAAAAAAAAAAAAAACAGATGACTTGTTGATCTACACAGCATTAGTTGTTATAAAATGCAATTCCTAATAGTTCTGAAAAATATGCACTTCATCACTTCCATTGACCGCATTGAGGTGGACCACATTTTGAACCTCCAGCAAGTTTCAACTCATCCAGTGTAGGTCCCATGTCTTTTGGTCATACCAAGCCTGAGGTATGAGCGTAAACCACTTTAAAAATATTGGCTCCACCAACTCCTGATCTGCCATATTTGTTGATGATAGTAAATATTCATATTAGCTAGAAAATGTTAAGGTGCATGGTACCTCTGGAAAATATATTGCGAGTAAAATAATTCAGTAATGTTGGAATATAGACATAAAGAGGCCTTAAATGATACCAAGAGCCTCTCTGAAGACTTATTGGCATTAGCAAAATACCGAGGTACCATCGATGCCCATGCGTGTTTAGAGCAACATTGTGAGAACAGAAAGTGTTATCATTATTCCTGCATTGGAAAAGGAAAAATTTTGGGGACCCATATTAAGATATTGAGAGGGTTAAAATAATCCCTTTGAATACTCCATTTTAACCCTTTAAAACGAGCTCATTCCAATGAGAGGTCATAAGCAGTGTTTTTCAAGCAAAAAGATAATGAAAATTGAATGGAAATTTCTGTGAATAACACTGGCTGGTTTTCTCGTTATGTTGGGTAAAGGGTTAAGAATGCCTTACTTTGGAAGGTACACTGAAAAGATGTCCCATTCCATATAGAATTAAAGTTACAGAAAGGAAAGCGTAAAAACATTCTGTAGCCATGAGTTATATGAAAGATGTTTGTACTTGCAGAAAGCCACTCACCACAATTGCTTCTTGAAATCCGTCGATCTTGATTTATGATTGAGAATCAAACTCGTATAAGCCTCTAACCAGGTAACTTCAGTACAGAAGACCTGGGGGTTCAGGTACGATGTTCGAGCAGACACTTGAACTGATGAATTCTTAACAATCACAGTATATTGTATTTTCTAAAATAGCACGTGTTGTCAAGAATATGAAACTTCAGACTTATTTATGATGATATCACAACATGCCATACTAGTCCTAAATATCAGGGTAATACTGATATAATTCCACTTGTGTGTGACTTTTGTCCATATTGTTAAGTGCAACTGTGCAACAGGCCTGAAAATAAGCAGTCTGACATTTGCAGAATGAGGTTACCGGAAGGAGAATTTGATGAGGCTACCCCATACAGTGGGCCAGTTTATTCTCTGAGTACCTCTTTCTGTTTAGTTTTGAGACCCTGATTCAGATTGAGGTTCACAGATGGTAAATTTATTGATGCTACCCTGCTACGCAGGGTAGCATCACTAAATTCACCCTCTGGGGACCTCATTTTGCAGATGACAGGCTGCTTATTTTCTGGATTGCTG